>APFE030627561.1:0-38063 GCA_000404065.3 Pinus taeda
TCTGCTCCAAATCTTTTCAAGTCTGCAACAAGGAATCTCCAAGTCTGCTTCAAGAGAGGCTACAATGTTGCTCCAAAAGCTAACCCAAGGTCTGCCCCAAAAGGTACTTCTTCTACTTCTGGTTCAAGATTTGTTCAATAGGCTTCAAGATTTCTCCAAAAAACTCTCCAGGATGCTGATTCAAGGCTTATTCAAAAAGCTTTAAATTCTGTTCAAGAGGTTGATACATAATATCTTTAGAATCTGCTCTAAAGATCTTCAAGGGTTATTGAGAGTCATTCCAAGTACATCACTCTACATCACTGGTTTGAGATCATTGCACTGGTCAATGTTCTGATTTGGAGCTCAAAACATAGAACCTATTTGCACAATCGCATTGATTCCTCACAGTGCTACACTATTCATCATTTATTCCATTGTACATACTAACACTTATTTCGGACTTGCATCAACTGAGCATGGCCAGTTTTCCTAATCAACAGAGATCTAAGCCTTGCATATTACCCTTTGCAATCGACTTCTTAAACTGTTCAATTAAACTGTTATATGTACCTTCGCTGACAACTTGAAGGAGGTTTGAAATTTTTATTCAAATCAGCTACTTATGAAATGGACAGAGTCTTCTTAAAAATTTCAATATTTCTACAGTTGAGGATTGTAGCAAAGCTCAGGGATCAAACTTAACTCCATGCTTATGAGGCATCCATG
The DNA here is from genome assembly GCA_000404065.3 of Pinus taeda. Classification (NCBI taxonomy): domain Eukaryota; kingdom Viridiplantae; phylum Streptophyta; class Pinopsida; order Pinales; family Pinaceae; genus Pinus; species Pinus taeda. Next base: position 709 of record APFE030627561.1, read on the forward strand.
TTCTCTTAGTTTACTTGCAGCTCATTCTCAGTTTTAATGGGAAGGTGATATATGGTGTATTATTGTTGCAGTGGCAGGGGATGGATTTTAATTGCTGGTTGGACCAAAAGAAATTGATGCAAATCAATATTGAAAATTAGATTTATTGGTTCGGCTATAGTTTGCATATACAAAGAAGAAACTTCTCTTTTTTCAGGTTAGAATATTTATATATACATGTTCATCTCAGCAACAAATGATAATTTATCAAAACCATGAGAATGCTACACAGCTTCCTTCATAAGCCTTCTTAGAAATACCATGAAATAAGACAAGTGACCCTGTGCTTGTATTTGTATCTTATTCTACATAACATCTTCTTACTTAGCTGGAGAACAATTGGCTGCAATATTTATATCAATTTCTGTGGAATGTTTCTGCTATTATATATTGAACAGGTCCATTGTACCATATTCCTGGTAAGCCATATTTTATTGATGACTACATTAATTACTTTAGTTGGAGACTGAACACATCATAATGACTCAATTAATTACATTACAGTATTGGGATATTTTGTTACATCATAACAGTATTTTTTGAGACGGTAGGCGTGGCGGCCCTATGATGCTTGCAATTTAGCGAGGAGGGGGAGAAGATGATGCCGGTGAAGATGAAGCAGGCAAACGGGAATGGAAATGGGGTTGTGTATAGGAGGAAAGGTCCGATGGTGCCCTTGGCAGAACTTCTGAAGCACGAGCTCAAAAATGAGAAGATCGAGAAGCCGACTATTCGACATGGCCAGGTGGGCCAAAGCAAGAAAGGAGAGGACTTCACTCTTATGAAATTGGAATGCCAGAAAATTCCAGGGGACGGGTCCTATACCTTTGTTGTTTTTGCGGTATGTTCTGATGTTCAGCTTATCCTTTTCAGATCCTTTCACATTAACATTGACTAACACTATATCTCTCCAATCTTGCAGGAAGGTCATCAAACTCTCCCTTTTATCTGCCATGGTTGGCCAGGATTAAAATTGCAAAGGGAGTAGCCAGAGGCTTGGCTTATTTACATGAAAGGAAGTTTGTTCATGAAAATATTAAGCCAAGCAACATCCTTCCACGCTTTGACATGGAGCCATACATAGCAGATTTTGGGCTAGAAAAGCTACTGAACATTGCCAATGTCAAGTATAGTAGCTCTTCTATCCACCTAAGGAACCTTGAAGGTATATTTTCAGGGAGCAAATGCTCCACTGGCTCCCGCGATAGCCTGCAAACAACACCTGATCTGTTGGGAAGTTCAGGCACATCCAAGAACTTTGTATATCCTTACCAGGCCCCAGAGGCATTGAAAGCTCTCAAACCCAACCAAAAGTGGGATGTTTATTCCTTTGGGGTTATTTTCTTGGAGAATCTTACTGGGAAGCCACCTTCAGATAAGGATTTTGCAGCATGGGGTCAAAACTTTTTTGATTACAAGCATCGCCTTTTGCGCATCATAGATCCTCACCATTTTAAAAACTTATCATTTCTTTATCCACTCACTATATGAGTCCCATTGGGAGTGTAGAGCCTTACAACAATAATATATTAGTGCAATTTTCAAAATTTTATATAATCTACTAATTATCAGTACTAAACTCTTTATAAATGAAGTTGAAACACTAAAAAATGATGATTGCTTTTTAATTTAAAAGAGAATTATCATGGTAAATTGGTATAAGAATATTAGTAAAAAAAATCACCTAGTTATAAGCCTAAATATTGGCAAAGGCTAATTCTTCATGTCGCATAATGAATTAACCATGTGATCTTGCTACATGATGCAAAAAAAATGACCCATGGATCCTAATACTTTTTAGGGTTCTTTTTCAATTCAATACGCTTTTCTTCTTCTGCCTAAGATGGTAAAGATAATGACTCAAGAATGACTCTAAGCTTAGTATCATTTTAAAGGGTTATAAATATGAGTTATAAATACAAGACTTAAAAGGTTGTAAATATTTGAAGGGTTGTAAATATGAGTTATTAATTGTTTTTACTCAAAACCTGATAAATAGCAATCTAGCAATTTCTTTTTAATTGAGTGACTCAAATTCATGTTTCTTTAAGTTGAAGGTAAACCTACTACAGTGGAAAAAATTGTGATGCCAGTAATTAGAGGGATTGTCATCATGGGGTGATAAGAAATTTAATATTCCAAGAAGAGGAGGTAGTAGTAGACCCTAAATAAATTAGCAATTCAACAACATAAATGTTGGCAACAAATTTAGAGAGATCCACCTTGTTGAATAATGCACACACTACATGGATAATGGATTTCCGCACTTTATGCCTTACGGCGTTTTCTTTGCAACATCTAGTGACATCTAGTGCAAATGCTAGTTATGGAGTTACCCGGCCCCTTTTTCTTCATGCCAAGAATTTATTACAATATTCTGGTCGACTGGTATTTAATGATACAAAATGATTTCAAATAAAAGGATAATAATAGAAATAGACAAATATTGTATAATCTCAGCCGATACTGTTAAATTTCATGCTATGAAGCTCTCAATTCATTAAGGAGAAATTAGGATACACACATTACAATGACAACAAGATGACTAGGCTGATAATGGAATAATACTTTGGTCACGTAGCACCAATCATAAACATAGAACAATTACTATCAAACCCTATTAGTTTCTTGCTAGCATCCTCATGAAAAGTACAAGGAAAATCTTAATATTAACATGTGTATCGCTATCATAAACCCTTGGAAAGTCTTCTAAGACCCAACACTCATACCAGGTCTGAAGAAGCTAAGAGCAGAGAGTAGTGGTCGAGCCTCCACCCTGACCACCGAGAAAACTATATGCATATTACTTCATAGTAAAAGTTGTAGGAACCGGGGGTAGTTTCCAACCTGTATGAGATCAAAGGAAGAAAATAGTGAGGACACAACTTTGTTATGATTCCATCCCAATTAAAACCAATGTGAACGTAGGCATACCTACAGGACAACCTCTGGTTAGAAATTTAAAAAGAAATAGAATGCTTTGAGGAAGAAAGAATCAAAAGGATAGTCAACTATGCCTGAAGAGACTCTGATGTTTAGTAGCTGCCTATCTTGTCGCAGAAACCATGAAACCCTTGGTTCAGCCTATTCAGGATACCAAAAAAATTATGTAGAATGATTTTTTAACATTAAAGAAATCATAGGATTACCTCTGTCAAAAATGCTTTTAACAAGGTTGTCCTCCCAGAAGGCCAAATACGCTCAGTCGTTCTCGGGTGAAGAGGGAAATCATTAAAAAAAACATAATTCAGTCGAACAGTAATCATTTAAGTCCTACCTCAGTAGTATAAATAACTGAGAATGAATAAAAGAAAAAAGAACGACTTTACAAGTTAATATCAGGTGGGTAGAGGATGCCATAACTCACGACAGAAAGGGTTCAGGCTTTATCAAGAAGTCGCAAAGATAAAACATTATGGATCAGGAAGAACCCCAAAGCTTACAATGAAAATGACTATCCATCGGCCCGATGGGTACCTTAGCAGTTAGGTAAAGCCTTCCCCCTCCTGCACCGTTGGATCACCTCTGCAAGTTGAGGGTCAAGGGAAATACCACCTATACTTCTCTTTCCCTATTGCAATAACTCTTGCAGGTTGAAGGATGGCCCTAAGCTTGACACACGGCTTAACCTTGGCTCCATTTAATGAGAAAACTGAGAAATCGGAATGGCGCCATGGGGAATTAAAGTTAATTCTATGGTTATCACTATTGTGATCGCCAAAGATACATAGTGTATTAAATGGTAGAGTGTGATCCCATGTGCCTTCCGTATCCATGGAGTAATCCATTAAATTCATCTGGATTCTATTTTAGATCAAAGCTAATTATTTATTTGACATTTATATGAAAACAATAATTTTATTCTTTTATAGGGTTGTTACAATTAATAGGCATCAATTTTTTTTATGATACATTTTACATAAAAAATAGAAAAAAATGCTATTATTAAATTTACACTTCAAAAAGATTTCACCATCTAAAGTGTTATATTAGATACATAATAATGGGCAGCACGTATTTTCAAAGTATTGTACCTCCTCAATTTAACCTGAACTAACATATTTTAAGGAAATACTCTGTATAAATTTTTAAATTTTAAATAATATAATTTAAATAACTAATTTGTAATTTATTTTATTTTTAATTTTATTTAAATTGATTTAGAAAATGTTCACATAATATAATAGGATATTACAAGATCTCTTAGATACTAGGTTGGATGATTTAAACAGTTATACATTTAAAAGGAAATATGAAAATATTCTTAATCATGAATATTCACCTCTCTTTACTATAGAAATTCTTAATCTAAATATACTTTTCACTGGTTACTAATAAATCATTCCCAAAAATTAATATCATATGTTCATATGAGATTTTGTTTTAATTAAACAATTTAATTAAAAGTGCATAAAGTTCATAACTTCTAAGAGTATTCTACTAATTTTTCTTTTTTGAGTTTTTAATTTAATTGATTAATTAAAACAAAATGTGGTATGAATATGTACATGTTAAACATCTCAATAATAAAGTGGAGATGAATCTCCATGGTTAAAAATCTTGTTAGAATTTTTTTAAATGTATATGTGCTAACTCATATATTAATTCCTTTTATAAGTGGAACAACCATATAAATTAAATGACTTGTAAATGGTAATAGGAACTAATCAATAATAAGCATGAAAACACTTATTTCATGACATATCACATGTCTTTAAAATTAAATAAAATGATAAAAATTAACTAGATCATGATTTATTATTTAATTATAAAAAAATAACTCATATATTAATTGATTTTATAACTAGCTCTACCATATAAATTGAATGACTTGTAAATGCCAATATAAACTAAACTATGATAAGCATGGAAATATTTACTTCACCATAAATATTATGATTGTGAAATTAAAAACATCATAAAATTTAACTAAATTATGATTTATTCTTACTTATAAAAAAAATTAGAGAACTTATATATACATTTTAAAAAATATGTAACAAGATCTTAACTTTAATAATTCACCCCACTTTACTACGGAGATCTTAAATTTGTCAAATTAGGACTTGGTTATAATGTTGAGACCAATAGATGGCTTCATCAATAGTACATGATCAAAAAATCTTAACTTAATTTCATATAACACTCGTTCATATAACACTTGTTTTAGTTAATTAAATTTAATTAAATGAAAAAAGCATTATTAATCAATAATTTAAAATAAAATTATAGTTTAAATATTTTAAATATATATAATAAGTAAGATAAAAAAGTATAAAAAGTCTATAATAATGAATAAGACTTCATATTAGTCTATTTTTCTAGATTAAAATAAGATTAAAATTTTAATAGAAGATTAATAATAAATTTTATAGTGGAAAATCAAAATATTTAATATATCGAGAAAATTTGCCCATAAAACTTTCCTTTTGGAAGTTTACCCCAGTTGATCAAATTTTCAAAAAAAATATTTAAAAAGATAGGACTTTGACTTCGATAAAATGTACTTTACTAAAAAGAAAACAATTTGAATATTCTCTATACAACACTCATTTCCTCTACTTATAATAAATTAAAAGCTTATACATAATCACCCTTATTTTATTATCCTTAAGAAACATACATTAACATATAATCACTAAAACTGTTTTGAAAAAGAGAGATATTTCACATTTGTAGCAGAGAGATTCATACATTATTTAGGCCTCTTTAGTTAGATTACTTAAATTTTGATACTACCAACCATATTGTGTATTTATGTGAGATTAGGTTATATATAACTATATTTATTGTTGTCTTAAGATAGGTAGACTATTTTGGACAGAGAACCACTTGGTTGAGAGAATATCTCAACCACACACCAATCTAAAGACATCTAGATATAAAAACACTAAAGAATAGGGATAGAATCCTTTACGTAGAAAGTCACAGCTCAGACAAGTAGGAATTACATTTTCCAACAATCCCCCTTAATGACTACTTTCCTTGATCTCAATCTGCAAAATCTAGTTGTAGTCAAACATAACAAAACAATATGTTGGTGTCCATATAAAAGAGAAATCATCCACCATAATGCATGGTTTCCAACCTCTGCAACCACTAGTCTACTAGGATTCCCTTCACATACATGGTTCTATCAACCATTACAACTGCATACATGTATGTGTACTCGCAAATCCCCCGACATCATCGTCATGGGTTTTACCGGATTACCCATAACCATGCTCTAGGTTTTATCAGATTACACTCAACCATGCCAACAAGGGCACTCAACCATCAAGGCTCAACTTTGCCACCAAGGCTCAACACATCCACCCAGGCTCAACTCTGCCACCAAGGCAGTCAATTCAACCACAAAGGCTTACCATAGGCCCCACTTAACCAAGCCCAAGGTTTTCTCGGCTCACCCTCAACCATGCCAAGGGTTTTGTCGGCTGATCATAAACTATGCCTATAGGAATCCCTATCCATTTCACTCTCACATGTGGTTTTTGGCTTACTAGAAACTGACACTACAAAGTGGTTTCGAGCTGACCAAAAACATGCAATTACAAAGTGGTTTTAAGATAACCATGAACTTCATGGGGTACACATAGCTCATTAGGATTACATTACACACTCAAACTCTGGGAGTTACCAAGTACATTACAAAGAACACTATAAAACATCCTATACTTGCTTATTAATAAATGTATGTGACACCTAATATACCATCATCATGAGTCTATTCCATAAACTCACACAAACTTTAACTTAGTTTTCCATCATCTTTTAATCTATGATGCATCTCCTTTGATGTCATCTTTACTATCACCTCTTTAATACATCTGGTAGTCAATAATTCATGTGAATAAATTTGTCCATTGTTGGAATGCCAAATTCCAACAAAGACTCAAACTCATGACAATAGTTCACCACACTAATTGTGACAAGGAAAAACATCCATTTTTTTTAAACGTATTTACATTAATGACATGATACTTAATCAAATTTGAGTTCAAAGCACAATGGCCCTTTAACAGCTCCAATTTAGCACGCTCTATCTACATACAAAGCTTGTGTCATTATACTGCAATTCCTCAACTTTTGTATCATTCCCTTCGTTATCTCATTAATAATTCTAAAAAATAGTGCTAACTCTATCTGAGGTATCAATTTTTTAGTTTCAACTAGGTGCTAAATTATACATGATCTCTTGAAAAGAACCTGGAGCTCAGTTACTAACTTCTTTCTGATTCGATTGAACAAAATCTTTGAAAATAAACTAACTTAGAATGATCAACTTTGACTGCCATCTTTGCTAACATCTCGTCCACCTTAATCCAAAATTGTTTCCCTTCATTATGTCATTAAGGGTAACCATTTCATCCCCTGAAAATCCATTTACTGATCATGCCATCCCAAATTCCATCGTGGAGTCTTTGATTCTGCACACGAAACCATCCTCGGTAATGGCTTTTGAGATCAAAATGGACACCAACTAGATCAATGTGAAGAGGAACTGCTTTTTGGTTGATGATCGATATGAGTTTCCATAGTAGGTATTCTCTATAGAGAAGTTGAAGAAACATAGAAATGTAGAATTAAAAAATCAAAGCACCTTACAGACAAGCCTTCACTAAAAGGCTGGCTATGTCAATCAGCCTTTTAGATTTTCTAACCTTGTTGGTCTTCCTTTCACAGTATTTTTCACAATACAGAGACCAACTGTGGATCCATTATTAAATCCCCACATCATTGGAGTTCCTTAACCAGCACGCACAGTCTACTCTCATCGATAGGAATGACTCCTCCACACAGCTTTATCACATATCCATGTCACAAAACTTGGCAATCTGCAGAGAGGTTCAGAAAGCTTGCTTACATACACAATGATCCTCCACACATAAGTTTAGTCACACACATACTCCTTAAACATTTATAATGGGCACCCTGCTATTCCACAAAACATCTGAAGGCCAAATGTAGGATCCAAGTAAATCCTTGGCACGAAGGTGGTTTTCAATCTTTACCTTCGTGCTTACAACAATATCTAACACAATAATCCCTTACAAATATATTCTTTGGCCGAAATAATGGCTCAACAGATCATGCAATTTCACACATATATCCTCTGGTGAAGCAATCTCTCAACAGATCATGCAATCTTAGCCATGAAATTAATCATGCGGAAGGCTTCCACACTCACCACACCTATTTCAATTTTAACGTCTTTGCAAAAAAATATGTATTTCTCTGCAACTCCTTCATGGATTTGGGAACAAAGATACGACACATAGACCACTTAAAATTATCCAATTAAAGATTATCCACAGGTTTCGATAGATGAAGGACAAGCATAGACATTCACCAAACTCAATATTTCCCTTGGCCTGGGAGGGGCCAAGGCCTACGCCAAAACAGGCTTTGATACTAGCTTAAATTTTGATGGTACTAAGTATATTATGTATTCGCATCAAATAAGGTTACATATAAATACATTTAATGTTGTCTCAAGATAGGTATAATAACTTGGATACACAATCACATGGTGGAGACAATATCTCAACCACACACCAATCTAGGAACATCTAAATATAACAACCCTAATGAATAGGAACATACTCCTTTACATAGAAAGTCACAAGTGAGACATGTAGGAATTAAATTTTCCAACAAGATTTGTTAAATGTCTCGAGTGTAATGTTTGCAAATTATTTTTAATGAAACGAATGGTGAATAAATGACACCTAAAAATATGGTGAAACTAATTAGCCATTAATACTTTGGAATCATATAATAAAATATTAAACCTTGACCTGAAGATTGAGCCTCACATGAGGAATGAGTTGTGAATTAATAATATTAAACCATCTTAAGTACTAAAAAGAAATCAACAAACCCTCAATAGTGGAACAAATTGACCTGAAAATTGAGCCTCGTGATGGTGATGAGTTGTGATTTAATATTATTATTAGCCCATTTCTACTACAAAGAATGTATTATAGTGATCCATGGAGTGTTAACCAAGTTAACCAACTATTAATTAATTTATTGATTGTAAATTTCCATCCCATTTCACTCTCTAACCAAAGTTTAAAATTGGTTATTTTTATTCACTAGAATTTTAATCAAAGTTTTAGAACTTCCCTCTTCTTTCAAACTTCACGTGCCCCAATGCTATTTTTCAGTGAACAAGTTATTTTATCCAAAGTTTGTTAAATGATGATGGAGCAGGTTTTTTTATTCAAGTTTTTTAAAATTGTGGTTGAGGAAAGTGCTTTTAACCAAAGTTTCATCGTTCACTACAATCCTCATTTACACCCACCTCATTGTTTACAACTTCCACCATAGTTTCCACCTACCAATATCTAAGCTTCAATCTCTACAGACTCTTAACCCTTCTCTATTCTACTTGCAAGAGGGCACTGAGGCTTATGTGGATGCTAAATAGTGCCTTCTTTGCATGTCATCCAGAGAACCTTCTATGCACATAGTGAAAGTTATACTCAAATTTCAACAAGTTATTATATATAACTAGGGTAGAATAGAGTAGAAACATAAAATATTTCTAGGTTCTATTTCATGTTTATACCTGTAAATCAATTCAATGCGTCGATTCACTATATTATTCCTTGTTGTTGTTTTCCCATATTACATAACATCTTGCAAATTATATAACATCGTTCACCCACTAACCATCCCTAACGGTGCCATTCACATTCAATCCATCCCTACTTGCACAATGATTTGTGTATGTTGTACAACTTATTTTTACTATTGAAACACAAAGTCTGTATTACTTATGTAGTGTCTCTATAAATTATGGAGAGGTGAAACACGACATATCTTCTCTATGACTAGAGGAGATGTGAATTTTGGTAGCACAACTACGTACTGACTCCCTTAGTTTGATAATTTGGAAGAAAATAGATTGAAACCCTTGGAACATTCACAGATGTAAAAAGATAGAGAGAATTACCTACTGTTACAATAAGCATGTCAATCTGAGGTATGGAGAGGTGAAACACGACATATCATCTCTATGACTAGAGGAGATGTGAATTTTGGTAGCACAACTACGTGCTGACTTCCTTAGTTTGATAATTTGGAAGAAAATAGATTGAAACCCTTGGAACATTCACAGATGTACAAAGATAGAGAGAATTACCTACTGTTACAATAAGCATGTGAATCTGAGGTTTGGTTTTTTGTATTGATTATTTCACAATTCGACAAGAAGGAAAATGGTGGACTCATAATGATACAAACGTTCATGGAGGAAAATTATAATTTAAAAAATTTAGGTTTTTGTTTTCATGCTTTCGCAATTGAACAAGAATTGAGAAATGAGGAAAATGGTGGCCTCAATTATAGGTAGATCCGTTTATGTATAAATAAGAATTTTACCTTTGTCATGAGCTATAATGATTTGGAAATGTTTTTTGTTCATACTCTTCCAGCATCCCATTAGCATGTATAACAATTGTGCAACAATTCCTAAACGTGTCAACAATAGTCACATCACCTCATCATTATGCATATGAGTTTGCATATTCTTAATATAAACACATATTTTCAACTTGTACGATAAAAACATATGTGATCCAACAAAGAGCTAACAATCAATGTTTAGCAATGTCAAATATTGCTTGATAACCTTAATCTCATTGGAAGTTTGAGACTGAGACCACCAACCAAGTGATAGTGACCTAATTTACTCAAATACAATGTCTCCAACACATAAACTCACTCAGGGACACCAATTCTTCTATGAATGAGCGACAAACAAACATTTACAGGATTAGCACCAACACAGTGACTCAAGAGCATTTTCCCTGACAATCTCATTCCTTATTTTGAACTGCCTCTCTTTATTTCTAACACTAATTGGTCGATATCCCAACAATGCTAGAGAGCCAAGAAGCACATAAGTAAGCTTGTTGATTGAATTCTTCTACCAAATAGTTGAGGTGATTATTCATTCGACCAACTTGAGTGCTCTCAGATCGTACTATAACACTTCCTACTCCTTCAGATATAAATGTTACTATGGGATGGCATGGATTTTAGTGGGATTAGAGACAATTAATCGAATGAAGCTTTCAGATAAAGATTGTAGTTCTAAGGATTACATTATTTATATGGTCAATTTTATACAGTGTCCAAGTAATCATGGATAATTAATAGCAGAGGATGCACTCTTAATGTCGAAATGTAGTTGCACAAATTATACATCAAATTATACATGGCTTAAACATAGCTTGAGCAACTCAAAAAAGTACAAAATAAAACCAAATCAGTATGTCATTTGATTTTGTCATGGGAATTGAAGATGACTGCCACATAAAAATCTAAGCTACGATCCCCACTTGATGATGCCAGTAGTATATTTGGATAGAGTAAGTGGTAAAAATTACATGGAAAATAGAAAGTATGGAATGGAGGTGCCAACACATGTGATGGATTTCACATAAATGTTGTTTACATTTTTTATTTTTTAATTTATTATAATGCATGCATTAGGCATCATCTTCTAGGAGGATTCGACATGAGTCTATTGGTTGGCAAGCAACTTCTTGCCTTTTATTCATTCATTAAAAGAACTAGTTGGAATTCTACACCTAATAACACATTTTCCTGCTTTGACAATTCTGTATGAAAACTACTAATTACACACATTCTTTGTGTAGAAAAAGTTAGTTGAAGCAATAAATTTAAAAATTATATACCCCTGCTCCCACCCTATATATACTTGGTATACTCTCTATAAAGTTTTTTTCCATGTTGTTTATACTCGGTAATACCAACTCTATAAGCTTGAGATACAACGGGTATGGTTGGCCCGGTCAAACCTTTTTTACCTTGCTATTGACTCTTTTCTCTATATGGGAGTCTCTATAGCACATCAACGAGAACACACAATGATAATTATAGAATGAGATGCAACACCTAGAGCATCAATACCGACACTAAAAGTAGGGTAAAATAAACTGGTTATACCCATTACAAAGTTATTTAATTATGCTCGTTACATTGGTAGAGATACAAAAATTAGTGAGATAGATTATGATGTTAAAGATCGATGCTTGTCCCTCTTCTCTCTTTGTAGACAGTTCTAGGCTAGGGAACTATGCCAAAGCATCAAAGTAATGTTTTTATTTAAGTGGATGACCAATGAATTAAATCTTTAAACATATGTAATTTCCAAGTATTTCTGAGAAAACTAAAGGGTCAATTTTCATTCCTAATAGAATTAATATTTAAATTTATTTGAAATGGAGAAACTCAGGTATATAATTGTTAAATATTCATATTGAGCATCTAATTTATCTTATACACTAGATGTGTGTAGAAGTTTTTCTATAGAAAAACAATACACATCCCAGAGATGACAGAAAGTAACAATTAAAATACTTAGAGGAATTAACTAAGAAAATTTGTTAAGTTAATTAATCTCTTTAAATAATTATAACTTTGTAGTGGCTTTCACAGATATTGACATTCAATCTAGCCTTGCCCAAACTTCTATGTTACGTTGAACATGTGTAGAAATAAATATGAATAACGTAATCGATAACAAGGAAAACTCGCACAGATACACAAGTTGTTCAGAATGAATCCAAAATCTTTCAATTATCTTCAGAAATAGCTTTGAACATTACAATCATGTCAGTGGTTCATTACAAGGGTTGAACTTTGACTTTTTTGAATTACAAAATACTTATAGAATCTAATTTGAAAATATCTTAGATCAAAAGGCAAAATTTATTACAAAATAAAATAATCTTTGAAACTATTTTCGATTTAAAAAATAGAACAAGAAAGTAGTTATTCTAAACTGATTTGAATAATCAACACAAAATTTAATGGTGTTGTTTGATGATGGTTTCCTTTAACAATTTTTGTTGTTCTTGTCTCCTTATTTTCATCTTACTTCTCCTTCTTTCCCTCTCTCTGGTGACTTTATTCCTTGCATTCTATTTTACTGTATGAGTTCAAGTAACTTATCCCATCTTTTATCATCTCATGAGATAGAAAATTTTGTTACTTTCCTATATGCCTCATCGCCTTCTGTGTAATTTTCAAAAGTTGTCTTAGTGACGAACAAATGGTTAATTTCATGTTGAATGAAAAGATCATACTCTAGGCATTCTAGGAATGATTTACCATTGATTCAATCTTTGACTTTGGAAAATTTCGTTATGTCTACTGCTAGCTGGTGCCATTTGTAATGACAATCTTGTAGCGGAATAAATTGGCCACTAGAATGTTGTAGATTTCGAAGTGCCTTTTTATGTAGAATATTGAATTTTCTTCTACTTTTTAAGAATTGAGTACTTTGATTATTTTATTAGATTCTCCAAACATGTGCTCCAAATCTTCTTTGATTCTTGTGATGGCTACCTTTTATCTTTGCACTGACTCTTCATGTTCAATTTTTTTTTGAATAGATGTCCAAAGATCAGTCATGGTAAAATTTATATCAATCCATTTCTTCTTCTTTCCCTCAGCTAATGTGTGTGCAATCAATGACTTATTCTCATATTTCTCTATTTTTCTAGTTAATCTATTTTTTTCCTGAACTTCAGTCAGATATGCATTATAAACCCTTATCTTATCATCACAAATTTTGTCGAGTTGAGTTTCGAGTTTTTGAATTTCCATATATTTTAATGACATGTCTCCCATATATTTTGATAATTGATATTCTTGGTTGTGACTAGGAGACTCTATTTCTATTGTAGACACTACTACTATAGATGTTTCTACTACAGTGTTGATTTGGAGTTCCCTCTCCTTGATTAATTTGTCCATCTCCACTTCCATTTTCTGAATTTGTTCTGTTTTACAATTCGAAGCATATTCTCTTTTTCTTTCTCGAGCTAACCTACTTATTTTTCTTGAGGATGTTCACTAGTTGGAAATCTAAGTTATTTCCTTAATTCTTAAATATCAAAATTCATATTTTTTATTATCTCTTATGTTGCTTTTACATCTTTAGTATACAGTCCTAATTTGAAAACCAGATCTTCAAATCCTTTCATTCTTCTATGCTTAGCTAGAGAGGACAAATTTTCCAGTTTTAATTATGAATGAATGTTATTCAGAGAAGCCTGGAGCTTATAAGCTACTATCATGTACCTCCATAGCTTACCAGGAATTAACTCCTAATTTCCCAACTATTAAAATTTTTCCTTAGTTATAATTAAGATTTCCTTGGTTATAATTTCCTTGCCAGCATTAATGATCTTAATTAACTCCCCTTTCATGATCATCCGTCATTATTATAGTCTTTCTTTTATCATGCATGACTAAAATAATATACCTTCAATTCCTCATATTGCATCCAGGAGCATTTAATTTCGTTATGCACAATATTAGCCATAGTGAACCTTTTGATAATAGTAAGGAAGACATTTTTCCATAATTATTCCACATGCATGAAAATCTGGAAAATACTAAATCATGCTACCATATCTAAACCAACCTCCAATACCCATGTAATAGTTAATAGAACTATCATGGACTATATCATGAAATGCATACATCTATGTCATGTGCCCATTATCTTCCCAACTATACATATATCAGAGACATAATATAACATTAAATACAACTATGTTTCCTAAACACAACGATAATTATAGTTAGATTCACTAGACATTTTACTCATCCACATAGATAAGAGTCAAATCAATTACAGAAGCACCAATAGTATCATCAACAATAAAAGACTAAAATATGACTATTTACCTTAACAAGGGATTGGATATACCAATACTACCTAAGTACTACACATTGATCCTTTAGAAACCTAACTTATTATCTCATTTCTATGCCAAAATTGTCACATGCATCCATATAACATTATCTCATAAATTCCATGAATATAGGTAAATCTACTCATCTATAGCAGTCACAGATAATTCCCTCAATCATTCTCATTGCTAGAAAACTCATACAATTTCTTACATATGTTAAATGAATTTAATAGAGAAAGGGAAGAAACATCATACACACATTCCATGCATCTATCACCAACTAAATGTCACTTAGAGGGAGGAGCACCACCAACCAGCCATGAATCACCTCTGATTCCCCCCGAGCCAAAGATCTTGCCAAGGATCAAATGTTCTCAATTGATCAATGCACTGGGTATTCAATACCCTCTTTCATGATTTAGTTACAATCAGTGGCATCCCGCTTTATGGATTTTTCCATTTTCTTAGGTCTTATCCAGAAAATCTCGTATTTATCTCCCACGACGCTTTTTCCACATAAAAGCTTGCCTTTATCTCTCGCAGAGATGTTATGTTGGATATCCATCTGATGGATATCCAATCCATCCAAGCTTATCTAGAATCACATCTACAAGCCTATCATGAACGATTCATCTCTATCCCATTCCTCATGGGATTTGGCAAGAATCTCCTCTCTCTTGGTGCTCCACCCTCCAAGTGATTTATTTTATTAATTTATTTAATAATACATTTGCTTTTCATATTACACATCACCTAGTTTACATCAGCTTAGTTGTAGAATAGTTAAACCCACAAAGGAGGGTATGAGACCTATCTTTCCTTAGCTTAGGTTTAAAAACATTCAACACACCAGGGAGGATATAACACCTAGATTTAACTTAGTTTAGGTTTACAATAATGTAGTACATAAGGGTAGGGTGTTATAGCTACCATGGCATAAATTTTCAAAGATGAATATATCATTTATCTGGCCTGCTTGTGAAGTTCAATTTGATCAATAGGATAAATATGCTTGGCATGGAACAAAAACACAAAGGTTTTGTAATATTCAACTCTTTTAGGCACAGGGACTTGTGGTTCCAAAAATGCTAATTGAAAATAACCTTTTTCACTATCAGGGCCAGAAAGTAATATAGTTTGAGTTGTGGAAGACTGTCTCCAAACTTTCCATATGTGAATGTATTTAGTGCATCATTTTTCTTCTTCATCTCTAAGAAGTTTTCAAAAGAAATTTGTTGTTTTGAAGAAGAAGGAGATGAAGGAGAATGCAACATAGATTTAGGAGTTTCTTGTAATGAAAAATGAGATTGTGTTGATAGTACAACTGTAGTAAGCTCTTCGAAAGTTCTAGATTCTGAAGATTCTTCATCCAGATTTATATTTTTCCTCCTTTTGAATACCTTGAATGTTTATTTCTGTAACTCTGACCCTCGTGGAGATACACATTCGTATATACATACATGTATATACGATATACATATACATGTGAAAAATAAGGTTGACAACTCAAGATAATCATGACATGAATGTAAAATAGTGTATATGATGAATTGTTTAATGCTAAATTATAATCGATCTCAAAATTGAAATAAATAATATTTAACATGGTTTATATAAAACAACCTAAATCCATCTAGACTTTGAATCTACCAAGAGCCGAGAGGGGGCAAATATCTTTAGATGCTTCCAACTATAGATTGAAAAAAGAGTCGATGCCTTTGGAGGCTTGGTAAATCCAGAGTTAAGATCGATCTAGGTTGGTTTAATTATCAAACAATATAGCTATATAAATTAGATAACTAGAAAAATGTTGATAAGCATAAAAATATTTATTTCATAATGTGTTTTATAGCTTTTATTTTAAGTTTTATTATTAGCTTTGTAGCTCCACAAAGCTAATAATAAATAGGGATCATGAGGCCAAAAACCACCAATGGAAAATTAATTCTATGACCTCAATTTTATCTAGACTAGATTATAACAATATTTATAAGGATTAACTTATTATAGTTTTCTAATTTTTATTTTACTCACTCAAAATGTTTACATAACATAACAAAATATTTACTATGGAGATTCTTAACTTGTAAATGGCTTACTAACAACCCATTCCCAAAAACCATAATTCTTATTCCTATGACATTTTCCTTTAACTAATCAATTCAATTAGAAGGCTAGAAAGGTCATAACTAGTAATAATATTCTAGTAGTTATTATCTTTCTCCTCTTCTAATTTATTTGATTAATTAAGACCAATAGTCATATAAACATGTATTATGCTTCTTTTGACCATGTGGTATTAGTAGGCCATTGTATGGGCCCACAGTATTGTAACAAAGTCTATTTATAGGTCAAAAATCTCCATAGTAAAGTGGCGATGAATCTCCATGGTCAAGAATCTTGTTATGTATTTTTTAAATATATAATATTTAACTCATATGCTCAATCATATAAATTAAATGGCTAGTAAAGTAATTAATTGATAAGATCAACATATATACATTTTATTGTAAATAGGTTTTGTTACATTACCATAGACCAAAACTATGGCTTATCAATACCACATGCCCAAAAAACTATAACTTATTTCATATGACACTTGTTAATATCACATTTTTTAATTAATCAATTTAATTAAGAGGAGAAAACAATAATAATAATAATAATTACAATTGATTAATTTTTAATATGTAAATTTAATGGGTTATGAAAAATTTATATATGCCATAAAACTCATAATTACATTATTTATATTAAAATGATCCTACAATCAAAATATATATTAAAATAATAAATAAATAAAAATATAAAATTCCATATTTATGTTTCTCACTTTTACCATAAAACTTTGCTTTTTAAATTTGGGCCAATTTTAAAATAACCCACAACATCAAAATTTCGAAAGAAATAATAAAAAATCACACTTTACTACGATTTGAATATCTCATATACAGCACTCATTTCCTCTACTTATCATAAATTAAAAAATTAAACACAACCAACCTTAATTGGTTATCCCTAAAAGAACATATAATCACTAAACCTTGTGGAAGGAGAGAGATTCATACATTAGTTAGGTCAGCATAGATAGATTCGTGAACCGTGAGGCATAAAGTTGTTAGAAACACTTAGGTTTGTAAATTAATATCAATGTCAATCAAACCAATGCTGACTCCTTGACCCCGAAAATACAATGGAACTGATTAGTCATTAATCTTTAAAACTAATAAAATATTAAACCATCTTAATTGTTTAAAAGAAATCAATAAACGATGGGGAGTGGAACTAAAATAACATATAATCGCTAAAACTTGTGGAAGGAGAGTGATTCATACATTAGTTACGTCAGCTTAGATAGATTCGTGAACCGTGAGGCATAAAGTTGTTAGAAACACTTAGGTTTGTAAATCATTATCAATGAAAACAATGCTGAATCCTTAATCCCGAAAGTATGATGAAACTGATTAGTCATTAATCTTTAAAAATAATAGAATATTAAACCATCTTAGTTGTTTAAAAGAAATCAATAAACCTTGGGGAGTGGAACAAATTCACTATGTTTGAGCCTAAACATAGTGATGAGTTCTGTTTTAACATCATTATTTATACGAGAAATACAGCTCGAGACTTGAAACTTAACAATGTTGTTGTTGGGACTTACGTGCCCTATATGGACTTGGAAGCTTCCCTCGCCCTCATTCTCTTCAATTACTCTAGCTACTATCCAATATTAAAATTTATTCTTTGTTGTTGGGTAATACTTTAATATCAAATACCCAAATCTATATTTTGTGTTAATGGATGTATACATGGTGAAAAATGTTTATGTTCATATACTTTTAATAGTCAAATTTAATATCGTGGATGCTCGTGAAAATTGAGTACACTGAGGTGGACGCTAACCGGGTTGGCGTGTGGTGATACCTCATGGCCTCTCGCAGGGCGGTATAGTGGCCCAAAAATGGCATTAACCATCACCATAAATGCACCCTAAGTGAGCACTACCACCATTCTCATAACCGCCATCAACCTCGGCTCAAGGCAAACATGAACTCTCTGGAAAATATCACCTCTGCTCTTGCCTATCCATCCCTACAACCTCAGCCCATGCAATGCCTCTGCCCTCATGCTGTGACGGCACCTAACTCCTACACAACCATTGGGCGACACTGCAATCTCCTTTGTTGTATTAATTTTGGCTCGGCCATCCATTTCACCCATAGCCTGGACTGCCAATTTATCATCCCTTCAGTCCTTGCTGCCTATCCCTCTGCTGAATTGTCCACTAGCTCCATTGTCACGCTGCATCCCATTGTGCCCAATTCTGGATGAAATTCACATCCACCTGCAGACATCATGGTGCGACACAGGTGCTCAGACATAGGGGTGGGAACCGAGGGAGCTTGAGTTTCCCCGAACACTCTCATGCTTCGGATACCACTTCCTCTCTCGCTAGCGAAACACAGGTCATTACCCAAATATGTGTAGTGGAAGAGGTTGGCTCCACTGGGTGGCCTCTGCCTCGCCTCCCACCAGCTTCCCCTCCACTTCTGCCCCTTCTCCCAGAGGCACTCCACCCGCTCCTGAACTGCATTCCTAGAATGCCTAATTCACCTTCTGCTCCACCTTGAACAAGCCCCTCATTACGGCCGCCATAACCATAAGCTTTTATGAGGAAGAGTAGAGCTCTGAGGCACAAGATATCGAGGCGGGTGGATGAATCACGACAACTGAGGAGCTAGGAACAATGGGAGGTGGTTGTACCAGAGCAATTGGGATATCAGACATTGCTGGTGGTGGGCACACCACAGCATGGGGCAGCCACACCAAAGCCAAACCGAAGCTAGCTCAGATGAGCATTTAGGGCGTAGAGGAGCGAAGTTAGGAGTAGCAGACTAGACGCGTAGGGAAGGAAGTGAATGAGGCTCCATAAACTAACTGGGTAATGAACGAATATTGCTGTCTCGTCGAGGAAAAACACCCAAAGTTGCAGGCTGGCGACACGGAGACTTCGCCGTTGGCAAGTGTCGACATGGACGAGTATAGATGCTTCATCATAGAGGAGCACCCTCCATCACCGCCACATCCCTAGCCTGTCACCTCGATGTGTGTGTCATCGTTTTGGTCTGATGCCTCGCTGCCACTCAATGTGCCACGCACCTGCCTCATAGACTACCACTCAGCATGCCACGTGTAGCAGGTTCATTGGGACTCTATTTTTTAGCTTTCTGCTTTCAATGGGATTTTGGGGGGAAAACATAAAATTTTCGGCTCTTCAGCTGGGTTTTTTTTTTTGGTCTCCTTAGATACAAGGATACAAAAATGGATGCTTTGTTGGTTTCCCCGGCATGGGTAGCAAGCTAATTTTCTGAACTTCTTAGGTTATGAATTGATTTCCCTTCTAGGTAGTTCAAATCTAGACTTTTGTTGGTTGATGCCTTTCCTCTTATATGGTTAAGTACAAGCTTCAACCTGAGTGTATGATATAGTTTTTTCATTAATAAAATTAGTATAACTTAAAAAAAATAGTCAAATTTAATAATCAAATTAAATTTATATTTTACATTAATAGATATATAATTATGAAAAAAGTTTATATTCATTTGAGATGATTATTTATATCATGTAAATTAAATAACCAATAAACTTAAATAATCATAAAAAATATTTATGTACCATTTATAAGGATGAAAATTTACAACGCTGAAACAAAATTACAGAAAAGCCTTCCTCTATTTAATACCCAATATTCAAACGCTAGAACAAGATTACAAAATGCCTTACCCTCTTTAATATCCAATGTCCAAATTTATTGTTTGCGTTGATGGACACGTGTTGGATAACACTTTAATCTCCAATAGTGAAATTTACCATTTGGGTCTATTGACACATGTCAGGTGACAAAGCTTTAATTTATCCCTCTTCATATACTTTTTTTTATATATATATTGAAGGTTGGTTAATTTTAGCATTCATTAAAATATTTAAGTTTGTCGGTTTTTTTCTAATGGGAATTAGTTATTTTAATGACTTTGAAATAAAAAAAAATTTGATTGTTTGTGTAAATTGAAAGATATTTTTGTTTGGTGGGCTTTGTTACTAAATTAATGGATAGAGGTAATTTTTTTGTATATTATTTTTTTTTTAAGCTTGGTAGTACTTTCTCTATTAATATTTCAAGAATATAAGTAAGTTTTTAACAAAATTTGCAGGAAATTAGTTATGTTGGCCACTTGTCTACGTTAAATGTTGTCAAAAATTTAAATAAAGTTTTCAAGACCATTCATGCTACATTGCAGTTTTATCTACTACAAACTTCAACTTAAAGAAGTAAAGGCTAACCGACATATTAACAAAATTTTGTTTTAAGACCTGTTTCACTTGTGAGATGAGTCCATAGGGCTAGGGTTTTTACACTAAACCCGGGATTTTGCTCCTATTCATTTCCTATATGCTTTTCTCGATCCTGTTCCATGCGAGATTATTTATGTACACGTGTATCTAGACTGAAACAATTTCTCTATGTAGATCCTTCATGCTAGGATTAGTTGTTCGAGCCTCCTATTGTTCTTCTACTTCTTTATATAGTGTCATTTTTGGGCCACTATGTTCTTCATAACCCACTATTGCTGGATTGTTTAATGAAGTGTGGCAGCCTCTCGTGTTCTTGTATCTTTCACCATAATTTCCCATTCTTCTATCTCTATTTCCTGATTGGTTATGCTTTCATTGAGCTCTCTCTCCCAATGTGTTATATGATCTTTTACTTCCGGTGGGGTGTCATCCATATACACGTTTATAAGGGTTTGCATGTTTTCATTCCTAGTCCTCTTTTGTTTGGACCTCTGCTAGAGTTTGACTCCACCCACTTGGTCCTTTTCCCTGCCTTACCTATTCCTCTGGTTCTTCTCTTTCCCACCCATTTTCCCACTTTTGCCATCATGTCCTCTTTCCTGATTTGTATTTCTTTTCCTGAGTGGCTCACTAGTTTTGTCTTGCTTGCCTCTTCCTGGGTTGGAACACTATAAGGGTTTTGGAACTCCAAGCATCGTTGCACCCTACTATATTTAATACCTATAACATTAACAGGAGAAAAATCTTTATAAGTCAAAATTATTTTACACGGAGTGGACTTAAGTTTCTTTGGCCTAGGCTTGTCCACATAGTGGTGGCTTGGAGATTTATGGTTGCCCTCTTTCTCCTGCAATTTCCCCCCTTGGTTCTGAGAGACAAACAAACTTCGACCTTTTTCTTTGTTCCAATGATCCTTTGTAGTTTGTGTTTCCCACTTTCCCAAATCCCACGAGGTCTCTTTGTTGCCACTTCCTACTTCAGTTTCCTCCCCTCTCCTCATCCCCTCCCCAACGGATAGGATAATGTGGAGTAGAATTAGGAGTTCTGCAAGTGTCTCAATTTTGGGTCTCATAATATGAATTCTGGGTCGTGTTTGAGGGTCTCGACGAGGATTCTCTCCTCTCTATTTCCCTCACCTCATTTCTACCCCTAGTTGCCCCTTATAACCTGCAGCCTTCGGTTGGGTTTGGGATGAGATCAAGCCAAAAGAACTACAACCTTGTTTCTTGGCTGAGGATGGTTACGAGCTCCCCTCCCATGATAATGATTTCTTCCCTCAGAGGCGAGAGGGTCCACCTTGCTAGAGCGAAAGGTTTCCTACTCGTGCCATTGAAGAATTCCCATTGGACATCTGAGTAGACCACATTCCCTCGTTCACTATCTACCACGAGATACATTACAATTTTCACAAGCCCCCTCACTCTGACGATATTCCAAGCATAGACGCTCCAGTAGACCAGGCTAGTTTCCGAGATAGTGCACGTCTCAACTAGTTATGAGCCTTGACTTCCCTTATCCCTCACACCATGTTTCTCTGTAAAATTCATTTATGTTATGCAAACGAGAAGGGGGACCAAGGTGACATACCAATTCTTCCTGACGAAACCCATTTTCCTCTCAACGTGCTCGAGCCTCCTTCCACCACCTTCCACTTCATGTTCTTTCTTCTTCTCCCTTGCATGTGAATGCCTTCTTTGCCAGTTGCCTTAGCCTCTTGTTTCTTTGTAAGTTGCCCATGCCTAGCATCCATAAGGTCTCCCACCTGCCCTCTTCCTCTTTCCGCCACCCATTCCTTCATTATATTTCCTCACGATAAGGTTTCCCTCACCCTTTCATTATTACCTTCCATCACTCCACTCATGTCGTAGACTGCTCGTGTCGTGGGTTTCCTTGTGTCCACGTGCCCCTTTCCATCGCTAATCTACCCGCCCTCACACGTGACCCGAGAGTCTGTCTCTCTCCTACATCATAGGCCACAACTACATTAACTCTATCATGTCAACTGTCATGTATTGTCTTACATGCTACCCCACCTACGTTTATGTCCTCCCACTTTCCAATACCCCGTCTGTTCTTTGGCCAAGCTGGATGGCTTCTAGTGCCTCGCCGTCTTGCCCACCTCTTCTTCCATCTCCACTTCTCCCTTACCACACGTCGATAGAGAAAACTTCCTTACATATCTAAATCAAGGGTTTAACTTAATTTTTTTTAACAAATCATGATTAAAAATTTAATGGGTCTTTCCTTTATTTCCACCCATAAGTATTAAAGAAAAACAAAAATATTATCGCAATTAAATATATATATATATATGTCTATTAAACGTGTCCCTCTTAACCTAAATTGTATGTTACAATTCAAATCATGATATGCCCATTAAAACGTGTGCGTTACGGTTCTCCGGTGTCTGTTATAGTTCACCATGCCCATGAGGTGTGGCAACCATATTTGTGACCAGCCATAACTAAACTATAGCACCTGTAGTGCTCCATAAATATTTTTTACGTTTTAAATTTTTGTGTAAATACAAAATGAATGGTATAATATGATAGTGATATATAAAGTTGTTGTTTATTTTTTATTTTTTATAATAATATATCGTTAGTATTAGCATTTTCATAAATAAACAATTATATAAAACTCCCCAATATAATATAGGCGTTTTAATGTTTTAATTTAATAAATTATAACATATCATCTATAATAATATAAACGTAGTAAATCATATGATTATTATTTCATTAAAATTATGTACTATATTGATGTTTTAATTAATGTATTTTCAGTTCTTTTTTGATTTCTGTTATTTTTAAATTTTAATATAATAGAATAAGTTTTATTAGATTATATTTAAATTTGTTAGTGGTTTTAATTTTCTTGTTGTTATGTAAATGTAATAGTAATTATTGGTTAAATTAAGCACGGGTTAATAATATAAAATAATATTGAAGTACATAAAAGAAATATTAATTTTAAGACTTATAATAATATTCAAATTTGTATATGTTTATTAATTTAATATGAAAGCTATGTCTTTGTGTGACAGGTATAATGCTGATATGAAATGCCTCTCATTTTTGAAGCCATTACTAGAAGGATTCTCTCAGGAATTTGACGGCAATCTTGATTTCCTTGGTCCGTACCCTTAGCTTGGTTCCGATACTTCTTAGCTGCTTTTCTGATGATGTATAAATCTTTTCATCCACATCACATAAATGTTGGATGTCCTAAATTACTGGTAGCCTGTAGAATTTTTTCACAATTGCAGAGGATGATCAAAATTTGCCAAACAGATATTCAGAGAATTGCCACCGTCAATGGTGATTGCCATTGCTGAAGGACGATTGGATCCAATAACAATGGAAGATTTTGATGAATTTCCACAAATCCCTTCATTGCTGGAACATCGAGTAGTATATGCAAATGAGACAGTGCTCTTAGAAAGTCAATCAAGAGAATCAAAGGCCAAAAAAGACAGCAGTCCATTTGTCTTGTTATCTGAGAAAACTCGAGTAAGTGGTTCGATGATTTTGTGCAGCTAACCCCATTTTAGAATGCCTTTATCTGTAGATATATTATCGTGCGATTTCTTGTTGAGAAGTTGACATTTCTGGCCCTTTTTCACATTATGATGATACGTAGTTTTTCCTTGAGTTTAGGTTGGGTAGCTTATATATATATATATATGATTTGTGTAATGGTGAGATATTATTAAGATTGCCTGAAGTTTGATCTTCGATGGTTATTAAGATTGTCTAAAGTTTGATCTCGATCCTAAATACATGTTAGGACAGTTTTTATTTTTCACAATTGGCTCCCACTATCAACCTCTTCCATGAAATTTATATAAAACTTGAATAAAACTAAATTGCACAGATAACCCCTCCCATAAAAGTTGAATCTAAACCTTAATGATTGGAATCTAAAACTTAATGAGGCTAAATTGCACATGTAGCGCTTATTGATGCATTCTGTATGCCATAGGTTCATCATTTGCATTCTCTCAAGGGGTTATTTTCAAAATTTTTACACCAAAAACTTATGTTGTTTTTTTTTTCTTCCTGATTTCCAGGACGAGTTTTGTGTACAGATTGGAGAGGAGCCTTTGCAAGAAGTGACATATACAGCACACAGGAAGGAAGGCAAGTTAAAAAGCAGCTTCCAGAGTTTTTACATTTCTTTGAAAAAACTGATATATTAGTCCAGGAGTAAAAATGGCCCAGAAATGGGTCCCAAACAGAAATCGCCATTTTGGGCAGGCCCGTTTCATTTTGGATGGGCCCATTGTTTCTTGTTTCTTGAGAAACCGCCTAAAAACCTAGGTGGCTTACAGGGGAAGGAGGTAATTACTGCAGTGAAAATCTAGTTGGTCGGTGGTTCTGACATGGATGATTATTAGCCTAATTTACACTTGTGGTTTGCCGCAGTCGTACAGTCCACTTATCATGGATGAATGGTCACTAACAACTCATTTTCAGTTGATGTATTTGTTTACATTGCAATCTATGAACCAATTTGCGTGAAAACTTCCATTGGTTACTTATTTTTGTTATGGAAGCTGAAAAGGATGGAAATGCTATTAGGTGTTACTTTTGTGATCACAAGATCTAATTAGAATTGTCTCGGGTTATCAGAATCAATATTATATAAATGAAGTTCCAAACTTTTCAATGGTTTGATTTTTTGATGCACAGGGAACAACATAAAGTTAGAAGTCAATGAGGGAGTAGCAGAATCAGAATGTTTTCTGCCAAGCCAAAAGGCTTGTGAACTTGATAGAGGTTTAATGACACACTTCAAAGCAATTGCTGAACATTCATCTTTGACAAGGTCATCCCTTCACATGAATGATAATCAAATGAAGAATAATGGGATTGTGCTGGAAGTAAGAGGCCAAAAGAGTTTTTCCTCCTACCCCAGCTAACAATCCCTTCAAGAAAATAAAATCAGAAGATTGATCTGTTTCTCTTGCAGACAGTCTTGACACTCACTCGCCTCTAGGAACTTTTAAAACTGATTCAGCTGATGCCCATTTGTCTGAATTATCCAAGAAATCTGAAGGTAGTAAAAGAATTGTAGCCGAGGTGAGCCTTAAAAGCATTTTTCAAAAATCAGAATCAAGGACCACAAAGGATTCAAACAAGCCTCATGCTGTCATTCCTCCATGGAATGAACAAGAGCTTTTGTCTACAATCAACAGCTTTGCTTCTTCAGAAGCTGTTTTGCACTCTGACATTGTTACTCCAGATCCCTTATCGGATGGTCCAAGCAGCACGCAAGTGATCCAGAGGACAGTTTGTACACCTACTACCCAACCATGCATGAATGGAGTAGATACCAAAAACGCTGCAACTCCTAAGTCTTCATCACCATCTCATGGTACGTATGGTAAACGAACATCATCTAGCACTAAGCCCAATACTGGCACTAAGGGTAACAGGGTTAGTAGTACTAGCAAGAACTTGGCTACCAAGAACAGTGGCATATTGAAATTCTTCAACAAAGTGTGATTTTTCATTGAAAAATATATGCATTCAGCTTATTTTGCACATGGAGGCATTCAGATTATTTTGCACATGGAGATATTAACATCGAAAGCTCCCTGAGGTGGGTTCGGAGGTTTTTTTTGGGGGTTATTTTGTTTTCTCCCCAAGGTAATTGCAAGTGCTTTTTCAAAGATGAGAAAATGCCATTGAAGGCAAGGGTGCAAATTTCATTTTGATTTCCGAGTTACAAATTTGTAATTATTTTGGATAAAATTTATATTGTTGTTGCAAAAAACTATAGTTTTTATTATTTAATTTTAATTTTTAATTTTTTGGATAAATTAAAAAATTTAATTTTAATTATTATTATACAAGTTCTAATTTTATTTAGTTATTAGATTACTGCGTAGCCTTAAGAGTTAGTTCAATTGGTCAAGTAAGTGCCTTGCCGTTCGGGAGGTCAAACGGTCAATTCTCCTTGAAGCCTTTGGGGTTAGGCCTAGCTATTTTTGATTAACTTGATCAAGCTTAGATAGTTCCATGGACTGCCACACTTGAAAAAAAAAGGTTATTAGATTACCCTGAGATAAAATAACTACTCAAAAGCGAAAATAGTTCTCTTTTTTGTTTTGTTTTTTAAAATGAAGTATTCTATTTTTATTTTGGGATTTTTTACCTTTAAAGATTATTTAATAATAATTCAATATGAGTTCATTAATTTGAATTTGAGTTGGAGAATAATAATTTTTTTTGCATGTGAGATAAATTTAATGAACAATACATGATTTTTTATACAAAATATAGTTAGGCAATGTGTGGTAATATTGGTAATAACTTTGAATTTTCATTGAATGAATACAAATGTGAGCATGTAAGTTTCTATAGTTGTTCACCCCTTTTAGACTCATAGCTAGTGCAACAGAAGCTCCTATCTATATACTCTTTTATTTCTTGTTTGTTAAACTTCAACTCTTTGTTGGAAAAACTTCCTCCTTTATCAAAGACTATTGATTTTATTTAAAAAATTCAACACTTCAAGCTTGATGAAAATGACTTTATGGTTAGCTTTGATATTCTCTTTATTCATCGAAATTTCAGTTTGGGAAGCTTTGGACATTATTTTCAAATTGGTAGACTTTGAAGCATTAATCTTACTAGTGTGTGGTTTTCTTCCACATTCTTCAGTTTTAAAGGAGTCGTCCATGAATAGATTGAAGGTGCAATTACGGGGTCTTTTTTATCCTTGGTCATTGCCAACATCTTCATGGAGCATTTTGAAAGCCTAGTCCTAAATGCCTTCCATCTAAAGCCCAAATGATGGTTTCGGTTTGTTGATGACACCTTCATTCTTTTGCCCCTTAGTTGCCTTTAACTCATTTCCTATGCCACCTCAATAATGTTTGTCTCCATGTCAAGCTTATTATAGAAACCCATTAAGATAATTTTCTCCAATTTCTAGACGTTCTCATTTGTTGGTAATTTGATAACATCTTTACCCATCAAATTTACTGCAAAAATTGACAAAGCCATAGTCTACCTATCCTTTCGGTAGAATTTTTGATAAAATTTAGTAGGAATGAAGGCTGAGTGGACGATGCCCATTGAAAAATACTTTCATGCTTAGTCACACAATCATGCCCCCCAAAAATTAAAGTTAATTCTACAAATTCCATTGCCTCTTCCTTTCCTTTAACCTTCCTCTCTCTTTCCTATATTCAAAGAATTATTAACAAAATATCTAAGGTCATCTAAAAAGAATATAAAAACTAATTTTAAACCCTTCAAAATTCTTCACCTTATTAAAGTTGCAAAAGATAAATTTGATGTTATGCCTAGCCTTAGTGTTTACTAAATACTTACTCTTGTTGCAACTCCTAACTCCAGTTTCTACAATTTGCAAGGAAGGTTTTGCAAGACCCCCTACATCTAAAATACTTCAATATTGTTAAAAACTCAATAATAATCTTGAATCTAAAGCTTTGGGGGGAGCAAATGGTGCCAGGGCAACAAATGACCCCTTTGCATCTTTCAATGTTGTCCAAAAGGAAGACCAATGTAGCCAAAGGGAAAGCTATGTCACCCACTTAACAAACACAAATTTATTCACATGTTTCTTATTTATTCACTGTATTAGAATCCAAAACCATCATATGTAGATTTAACAAATTTTGGCCAAAAATTGAAGCATTGCATTAGTGGGTATTCACTTGGACATCAAATTGTGATATTCACTTGTGCTCTAAAAGATTTTTTGTTGTCCAACTTGATACTAAAAAAGAATTGGATTTTGCATTAAATGAAGGACCAAGGTTTTGGGTTAACGACAAGCTATCAATTACTCCATTGTTTCTTGGTTTTGATGTAACCTCCATGGTGGTCAGTTCCATGCCAATATAGGTTAGGATACCAAACCTACCCCTTCCTTTCTAGCACCACCAGATCTGATTTGTTTCAGCATTGGCAAAAGCGCCTTGTAATCTGTTTACAGTATTTATTTGGCATTTAAAAGATAATTTTTGTTCCCAATTGCTGAAAACTTGCTAAAGGCTTTGGATTGGGACTATGTATTCTTTTATTTTAAAATCCTGGAATGCAGGCCAATATAGAGGACTTGAGCATGGACACATGGGAGGAGCAGCAGACCGACTTAATTGATGTAAATCATTGTTTGAATTTGGAACTGTATATATGAGATCTGTCTTGGTTGCAGGTTGGTCAAAGTGAAAAGATCAATATGCTGCAATCTAATTAGGCTTTGCTATGTTACACAGTATTGGAGAAATATCCTTGTATAAGTCAATGTAATAACTTTTTGGTACAGCATCATCGCAGCAATGACACCCATTTTTGAATAAATCATGATTCACAAGTTTTAATAACTAAAATGCTTAGTATTTCATCACAATTAATTGTTTGAAATACAATAATATATTTGATAGTGTTATAAACTAGATTTAATGGTGCGATGTGGGCACCGGGACATGTTTCAATGGTGAGAATCCAACATGATTGTAGACTTTGGAGAGGTTTTCCCGCTGCAAAGGTTTCCTTTAAACATATAACACCACTCTTGTTATTTCTCTTTAAAGGATTATTAGTATTACATGTCAAGAAAAAATGTGACCATTTCATGGCTGCTCCTTTTCAGCCATAGAAGCAAAAAGAAAAATAGAGAATGTACCAGCTTATTGCAACATTCAAACAGCATAGAGCATGGGTTGACCTTTCCAATGGCCTTGATAAGATTTATTATTAATATAAGTAGAAGAAAAATAGAGAATGTACCAGCTTATTGCCACTTTCAAACAGCATAGAGTATGGTTTGACCTTTCCAATGGCCTTGATAAGATTTATTATTAATATAAGCAGACTTAGCATGGGAAAAATAAGAAAAATCTTGTCTTCTAATAGCAGGATTTTGTTTGGCCTCTTAAAATTCTTAAAACTTCTGCTGGTTTCATTGTTTTCTTTTTTCACTCTAGCATTATAGCAATATCTACACAGTAGCAAGTTACAAAAAAGGTCAACAATCCATAAGGTATTCATCTTTTTCTCCATTGTTAGATAATACATTATACTAGATCCTAACTATTGCGGCCAATTGGCTACCACCCTGACAAATAGATTGAAAAAACAAGATCCCCATCCTACACAACGGCAACAGAGCGTAGGTATGGAAGGCATGATAGGTTTGGGGGCGTAGATGATCTTTCACGTTGGCAGTTCTCAATCACTATTTGCATACCTGGCACTGGTGTTGGGTTTTTTCTTAATTTCTTCTGAAAACTCCTTTCTTGATTCAAGATTTTGCATTGAGAATATAAACGAGTTGTTGCAGTGGCTGCTATAACCTCTTGTTATTGGCTATCGCACTGCAAGGAACGGAAATAAAACAATAAGTTGCCGCTGACAAGATCTAAACCTTAACGCTTGACTAGACTCAAAGATCTTCACCAGAACCTTTACAGCTTGTATGAGACACAAAAAAAAACTGAGAGATGCCATGGCAGGTGACTTTGCTTTCAACCCTAATTAACTACAGTGCGCAAAGTGTTGGCTCCATTGCTGCTGAACTTATCTTGACGGTAGATTCGGGAATATCTTGAAATTTCGAAAATAGTGGTAAGGTTTGTGTTTTTTTTCTTTTTTGAAATATGACCAATAACAATAAAGTTTAAACAATTAATTTATTTCTATTCATAATAATATGAATATTTTAAAACTCTGCCATCTCTATGAAATGGTCTTCTTTGTTCTGAAATATTTTTCCTAAACTTATACCCCTCCACTGCTCTGAAATGTTTTAGCCAATTGTTTTTTTACAGGACTATAAAAGTTTTGTATGACAATATTCATTTTAACTTTTCGTACAGAATATTAAAAGTCTCCCGGATCTAAATCTGTAAACGTTACACTATCTCAGAATGTGTGTGTGTTCTGTGATTTTTCAGGTGTTGATTAAAACAAAGCAGACTGCCTTTCCACCATTTTCTCTGCAATTACAAAATTACATCGATGTAGAACCATAATTCTTAACAACATATTCCAGATGTGCTCAGAAGTGTTTAGAAGAATCATGTTAATGTAGTTTAGGTAAATTTTCTTTCTAACTTCACAGAACTCATGGTATTCATGTGGAATATAACCTATTTAGAAGCAGAAAAACTCCAAATAAATTTATCCCAATAACCATTATAGCTGAAAAATAATTCAAACTCATCTACCCACCCAAACTTATCTCCATTTTGTGATACAAACTAAATTCCACATTCTCGCTGTATTATATATATATATATATATATTTTAAATTTTAGAAAATCCCAAAACAATATATATATATTTAATTTTAGAAAATCCAAAACTATAACAGAGTAGGGACTACTGCAAAATAATGTGTATTGTGTGTTTCTGGATTTTTCAGGTGTATAGATTAAAACAAAGCAGAGTGCAATGGGTTTTAACATATTTTGTTAACAAATTCAATTTATTTCAATGAATATAATACATGTTTTCAATATGTCTTCATATTAATTAAATTTCTTGTTTGATTAATGATTTCTTAAATAAACCTATCGAAATCGATATGGATACTCAGTTCTTGTTCGTGTTTCGCGTGAATTCATTCCTTTACCTTCACCTTCAACTACGCAATTTCAATCCAGATATGAAGGTGTCTAAACAAGTTCAATGGACATTTATGACTACTTGCATTCCATTTCGTAGCCACTTTAACCCCCAAATATGCTTTTCGACATGGCTTCCTCAAATTAAAACTCAAATACATCGACGCTTGCTTTCAAAAAAGCCCATAAAAGCCCAATTGCATTTCAATATTCTTCCACACACTATGCCTTACGGCGTTTCCTTTGCAACATTAGATGCAAATGCTAGTTCTAGCATATTCGCTATTTAATAGATCCTCCTGACAGTGACAAATGGGCCATATTTCCTACCATGCCTTTATAAACCTGTTTACTGATTTCGGCCGCACTGTTGACAGTTGGACACATTTGAATAAAGGCGAGGTGTAGAAGGACAAAACAATTATGAGGCATTTACTCACTAGGAAATATTGATCATATTGTGTTAACTGTTCACATCGTGTTAAATAGTTGGTTGTGAGTTAAAAACTAGCACCTTTTCTGTTAACTAGTTCGTTGTGAGTTAAAAATATTCAGCCATCAAAATTTAAACAGTGTGATTTTATGTTGGTGTGTTTTTTGGTTTCAATTATTTTTTTATTTCAAATTTAAGTATTTTAAATTCTAATTCAAAGTTTAAGTATTTTAAATTTTAAATTAATTATTTAAAAATAGCAATTTTGTTATCTCATAATTTGTATAGTAATTTATTTGTTTTTTTTTTACTATAACAGTTATTTGCATTGATAGGCGGCAAAACAGCTGCCGCGTACTTGGTTACAACGTTGTTAGACCAAAAAAAATTCTTGATACATTGAAAGGGGATTCGCGCTTTGATACAGTAGGAGGTGTCACCATTGAGGTCGGACCACGGTTGATTTTGGAGCTTACAGATGGACCACCATTTGAAGGAGATGTGTCGCTAAATCCCTGATTGGAGGAGCTATGAAACTGCTGGATTTGTCAGGACCGCCTTTTGTTGACTGAGATTCATCCAATTTGCTGGGATTGGAAATGCTCTGTTCATTTTTGCTCTATGCCTACATTTAGGGCCTTTGCTTGCTCCTCATCCAACCACTAAATCCTTGGGCAATGGCCATACAAACCACCTTCTGGTTGAACCAAAGAAGCTGGCCTCGTAAAGTAAATATAGTTGATCCTGCTCCGCTGCTTGGAGGTGTTGATTGCCGGTGCATCTAATCATTTTTGTATTGATTTCCTACCAATGGATCCAGGTGCGAAAGATGGACAAACTGTGACAGGAACAGCTGATCAGAGCTTGGAGGATAATCTAAAAAAGCCTGTTGCAGAAGTCCATTGATACCAGAACAGATGTGAACCCCCAGTGTTGCAGAGTGAACAGACTTGCTGAAAGTGAAGGTCTAAAGGAGATTATGGAATGATGCAGAGAGACTCTTCGGAATTGACTGAAAGAGTTCTTTGGCTACGGGCTGAGCTAAGATTGGCTTCCAGATCAGCTTGAGAGTTCAGATGTCTCAGAATATGGTAAAAGGATATTGTTCGGAACTTGGCCAAAATGAATCTAATTTCTTGAGAATGAGGACTAAGTGGATCTGTGAAGGATTCGAAAGGGAGTTCAGCGCTTGAATGATAACTCTGGAGTCACCAAAGACCGTCAGAGAGTGAATGTTCCGATTTAGAGCCAGAGAAAGCCCCTGCCACAGAGCCAAAGCCTCTGCTCTGTTATTTGTTTCGAATCCCAGTCCCCAATGATACCTGAGAAAAGTAGAGCCATCAGGATTCAGAAGAACACCGCCCCCACCTGCAGCCCCAGGGTTGCCTTTGGAGGCCCCGTTGAAGAAGAGACAGTGGTCATCCAGAGCAGAACGCCACTTTAAAAACTCCTGTTCTTCCAGGCGAATTTCCCACATAGCATGGAAGGAGGCCGAGGAAGTAGGATTGATTTGATAATTTGGAACAATATCTTTCAGCCAAAGCTCCTCCTCACTGTCCAGAATTACTTCATTCTTTAAAGCCGGTTTAGCATCCAAAGTCTCTCCCAAGAGTGTTTTAATTTTGGAGATAACGTTGTTTGTAGTGCAGGTTTCATCCCTGAACAATCTATTGTTCCTTTCCAACCATAACTTCCAGCAGGTGTATTTAGGGATCCACATCCAAACAGTCTTAAGGAGGGTTTTTTTAATGAGTTAGAACGAAGATAACTTGGCCCACTCATGAAGAAGATTTGGAATATATCTTGGCAGCTCAACCTTCTCAGCCTAGACCTCAGAACCCCCTTCCAAACAGCTTTGGCAAAAGGGCACAGCAACATCAAATGATTAGTCGTTTCTTCCTCTGACAAACACAAAGGGCATCTGGATGGGCCTTCCATTCCACGTTTTCTCGGATTATCTCTAGTGAGAATGCTATTGTGAGCTAACGTCCAGCAGAAGAAGTCTATTTTTGGGAGCGAAGGGAATGTCCAAATAAAATTCCATTGCGTTGGGTCAGGAGGGACATTAGGAACAGCAATCAAACTTTTGTAACCTTCAACAACCGAGAAAGAGCCAGAATGGGAGCCCCACCCCCTTTTGTCCTTAGCTGTAGCTGAAATGGGATATTTTCCTTATAGATGGTCTAATAGTAATGAAGCTTCAATTTGCAATCGATGTGGAACCTCTCCCAGGTTCCAGCTGCCCCACCATCTACCAAAATCCTCCATCCAGGTGGATATGTCCCAAATGGTTTCCTTACTGTTGGACTGTAGCCAAGATTTAATATTCACAAGACCTTCTATGTGGTTCAATGGTTGATCTCCTAGGATCTAGTCTTCCCATATTCTGATTTTTTTCCCATTACCTGGGATCCAATAGAGATTGGACCTAAAATGCTCCAAAGTAGAGAGACAAAGCTTGAAAATTGGGGAACCTTTGTTGGTTTTTGGCGGTTGATCCAAACATCTCAATCGCTGACCTTGAAAATATTTCTTCCACAGGACTTTCTTACTCCAGCTAACTTTCCCAGCTACAATATTCCACAGGATTTTAGAGCCTAGTGCGAGATTTTGTGCTGCCAAATCTCTTATTTGCAGACCTCCTTCCAGGGATGGCCTCTTAATGGTGTCCCAATTAACTAAATGAAGTCTTCTTTCATTATTTTTCCCCCCTTCCCAAAGGAATCTCCTCAGAATACCATCCATTTTACTGAGAAAGGTTTTGGGAGCCAGCGGAATGGAGTGTTGAAAAAGAGGCATACTTATTAGAACAGATTTCATAAGAATTATTTTCCCAGCAGTGTTCAGCCAGGAGGCTCCCTAGGCCTGTATTCTAAGCTTAAGCTTGTCTAAGAGGGGCATCCAGTGGGCAAATTTAGGTATGGATTTGAAGATCGGTATCCCAAGATATTTAAAGGACTCCCAGGTCTGACAAACTTTCATCTCAAGGAGCCAAACAATGTCAGCCAGATCTTTGACCGGGCATTTCCAGCCATAGATTGTGCTTTTTAAATAGTTTATCTTATGTTGGAGGCCTCCTTATATATGTCCAATTCCTTCTTAAAAGATCTGGCCGAGATGATGCTCGCTCCTCCAAGGAGCAGAGTATCATCGGCAAATTGGGCATGGTTTATGTCTTTAACATTGTGAACCATTCTGAGGCCTGGCAGAGTTTGGACCTGTTGACAATAGTCCAGCTGGAAACTAAGCACTGAGGCTTGAATAGCGTAGAGGAGAGGGGATAGCGGACAACCTTGTCTTAATCCCCTAGATGCATTAAAAAATTCAGTAGAACGGCCATTTACCAGCAGTGCAATCCAAGGAGAGGCAATGTAGGCTTTCGCCCAATTTATGAAGGTTATTGAGAAGCCCATTTTCTTCATTACAGTGAACAGGAAGTCATGCCTAACCCTGTCAAAAGCATTTGCCAGATCGAGTTTTATCACCATTCCTTTCTCTTTTCTTTGGCAACTTGAATGAACTACCTCTTGTACCAGCACAATATTATCCAGTATCTTTCTCCCTTTGATGAAGCCTCCTTGATTCTCCGGGATGATGTCCGGCAGAATATTCTTGAGACGGATGGATATGATCTTGGTAATCAGTTTATAGCTAGTATTACACAACGAAATGGGACGGAATCTACTAAAATCTGAAGCTCCTTTCTCTTTCGGGAGCAAATAAAGGAAGGCTGAATTGGTACTGCCTCCTATCTTAGAGCAAGATTGGGACTTCCTGACCATTCTTAGGAGGTCTTTATTGATAGTTGACCAGCAAGACTGAAGAAACCTAGCAGTGAACCCATCAGGCCCTGGCACCTTATCCGGCTCCATGCAATCCAAGGCTTTCTTGAGCTCATCCATGCTGATCGGAGCAGTCAGCATAGTGTTGACAGAGTCTTGAACACAGAGGGGGATTAGATTAATCGGATAGGCATGGGTGTCTATAGGAGGGACAGCAGGCGTTGAATAAAGCTCTTTGAAAAAAGTGAAGGCTGCTCTCTTGATGCCTTCAAAATCTTTAACCACTGCATCGTTGGAGCGAATTGCTGAAACATTTTTGAATTGCTTGCGAGCTTCAGCATGCTTATGGAAAAAACTGGTGTTTTTGTCACTGGCCTATAACCATAAGTTTCTGGATTTTTGTCTCCAATACTCCTCTTCGTCCCTACTAGCTTTATGGAGCGCTTTTTGCAACTCAACTTCTTTTTGGAGCAGACTTTGGGTAACAGCAGAGTCCTCCATTAATGATTGGAGGGCAGCAAGGTTATCTAATGACTCTTTTCTCTTGGCAGCTGGAGTTTTCAGAGTTTTAGCCCACTCCTTGAGCCTTCTCTTAAGAGCAAGCAACTTTTCTTCCCACACATAGAAAGGGGATCCCAGGACATGTCGGTTCCAGACTTCAGACACCACCTCATGGAAACCCTCTTGCTGAATCCACAAAGGGCTAAATCTAAAGGGAATGGGGCCAAGAAATCCATCCTTGGAGAGCTCGAGACTAATGGGTTTATGATCGGAAGAGCAGTTAGGAAGAATTTTGGAAGAGGCCATTAGACCACTAGTAAGGAAGGAGGTTTGGACGAGGAATCTGTCCAAACGAGCAGCTATGTGGTTGGGACCTAACCTTTTGTTAGACCAAGTGTATTTCCTAGCTGAAGGCTTGATATCCTCCAGATCCCAGCTAATCATTATATCTTCTATCCATTCTCTAGCTGGGTCCCTTACAGGAGAACCCCCTTTTTTCTCTTCAGCGACTAGAGTAACGTTCAGATCCCCTGCAATAATGATGTTTTCTAGACTGTGCAATAAAAGAAAAGACTGGAGCGAGTCCCAGCAAATTTTTTTCTCCGCTGGAGAGACCGAAGCATAAAGGTTGAACATACTTACTTGTTGACCAGAGTCTTTGTGGAGGAGCTGAGTGAAAATCCAGTGATGGCAACTTTCTTCGTGAGTTAAGTCATACTTGGAGCTGTCCCAGAAGGAGGCAATCCCACCAGAGGCGCCTCTAGCACTGACAGCTCTACCGAGGCCTTTGTGCCAGAAAATTTTGCTGGATTGGAGGAGAAGAGTGTCCTCCAGCTTTGTCTCCTGGATGAGAAGGATTTCAGGCGAATGCAGCCTCGCAATGTCTTTCAGGG
>APFE030627564.1:0-35612 GCA_000404065.3 Pinus taeda
AAATCAGCAAATACAAAAATATTCATTTTTTCTAATTATTTTAAATCTAAAGCATCCACAACATAAAATAAATACATTGATACACAAATATGAAAAAATAGCTAATATATGAGATGTGTAATATCATGTCTAGTGCTACATCACACATAACAACGAATCATGTCCCAAATACTAAGTCCTGAGTCCCAACTCAGCCTCAAAATATCAAAAAAATTAAATATAATAACGTATCTCATATCATGAGTCATAATGTCATATACAATGAAATGAACCAAATAACTAATACTATTGATTTCATATGCCCCTCTTGCAAGAAAATGTAACATTTTCCCTTTAGATGAAGAAGGCCATGGGGATGGCAGTGGACTCTATTGTGCTCTAGAATTTGAAGAAATAGGAGCTATAGGAGGTAGACCACATCCTCTACTGGTGACAGGGGTAGGTGGTGTCACCTCCTCCTCTTGTTGCTCCTCCTCTTCCTCCTCTACCCCCTCTACTACCTCCCGCTCTAACCAATTAGGGGCTGACTCCATGATAGGCCTCTCGGCATCAACCCTCCATGCAACAGTGGTGTCAATCCCATCCAATGAGATGGCCTCCACATCAAGTGTCCTCTCAATTTGGCTCACCCACAAGCAAAGATTGTAGTAGACGTAGACCATGTGATTAAGTTGTTGGAACTCCAACCTGTACAAGGGTCATAAATTAATAAATTATAAATAATAAAATAATAATTATAAAAAATTGTTATTTGATGAATTCAAAAAATTAATCGGAAACTTGGAATATTTTAACCTGTTGCGCTTCTTGGTATGTATTTTTTCAAATATACTCCAGTTGTCCTCGCATCCCGAGAAGCTACATGTTTGGCTGAGCACTCGAAGGACAAGCCTTCTGAGATTGGGTACTATGCCACCATAGCTTCTCCATCATGCATCTACAACAAATAAGATAAACGTAAGAAAAAAATGAAATTTGAAAGTTGAAGCAAAGTATGAACTTGAAGAGACAATGAAATTTGAAACAAACTAAAGCTTACCTAGCATTTTAGTCTTCCTATCCACAACAACCATGTCAAAGCTAAATGTGCCACTTGCCATCTTGTATATCTCCATTTCTTTGGAGATTTCTGCATGTTTTGCTGGAGATAGCACCATCCTCTAAACGTAAGTGAAGAATCCATCCATGACCTCAGCATCAAATAAGAAATCACAAGAGTAAGAAAATGTGGGGTTCAGGAAGATCCCTGCAGCATGAATGGGATGATGGATGTATTGTTCCATCGCTCATCAATCACTTCCCATAGGAGTTGTTGTTTCTCAAACCCCTCATCCCCCTTATCATCATAGTAGCTTTGAATGGATTCTTTGGCCCTATTCATGGCCTCATACAAGTAGCCCATTATGGGCTTGTCTCCATCAACTAATTGAAGAACCTTTACCAAAGATTTAGTAATGCCACACACCACCTGCATTCCCGCCCAGAAGCTTTCCTGGTATGAAACTAACCTCCATATGGCCTCATACAAGTAGCCCATTTTGGGATTGTCTCCATCAACTAATCGAAGAACCTTTACCAAAGGTTCAGTAATGCTACACATCTCCTACATTCCCACCCAGAAGCTTTCCTGGTATGAAACTAACCTCCATATGGCCTCTCCCTCTAGTTTTTGGCTATATGCCAAATCATGCCACTCATCTGAAAGAAACATTATTTTCACGTCCCACGTAGAATTCAAGATGGATTGAAGAGATATGAAACTGGGGGCAAACCATGTAATGGTAAGGCGCACCAACTCCTTGTTGTTGGTGAATGTTCTCATCAAATGAAGCACAAATGCATGATTATATAATAAAAAAAAATTAATGTTTTTTGATGATTCAACAATATCCTTAACAAAAAAAAAAAATTCCTATGTCCTCCAACATTAAATCAATGCAGTGTGTAGCATAAGGTGTCCAACATAAGCTAGGATACCTCTCCATAAGCATCTTTCCAGCAACAACATAATTTGCAGCATTTTCCATTATGACTTGGACAACATGTTGTGGACCCACCTCCTGAATGAACACATCCAAAAAATCACATAATAACCGTGCATCTTTGATATGTGCAGATGCATCAATAGATTTCATAAACATTTGTCCCCCTGGAACAATTAACCAAGAAGTTAATAAGGCTTCTAACCTTTTGATCAGTCCAACCATCTGATATCACAGTGCATCCTATGTGTACCATGATTCCCTAAAATCCTCCAATCTCTTAGTGCAGTCAACCTTTTCATTTTGAAGAACGCCCTCTAAAGTCATCATATGAAGGGACTTTGTACCCTAGGCCAACAATAGTACCCTGGATCATTTTTTCCATCTTCATCCATGTGAGAACTGTCATAAGACTTCTCATTCCTCACACAAATTCTTCAAAAACAAGCCTCCTACAAGATAAAATATTGACCTTGAATGGATAGCTTCTTAGCAATGGCCTTCAATAGCAAAGAAAATATTTCAATCATATGCCAAAATTTGTTCTAGATTGTTGAATAGTCTTGAAATTGAGATTTCTCCATCTTCTCACACCCAATCTATCGACATATTGCACATATATCGCCATCATCATCAATTATTACGTATTCGGTAGAGGCAACAGCGGCCATAGCAGCGGCTAAGGGAAAGGTCCTGTAGAGAGCAATGAATTGGTCTCGAAAATTAGGATTGAGATCGAAATGTTCGACTCTCAATTGTATAGAATTAGCGCTCTTACTATCGTTTTCCAAGAGTTGCAGTACCCGATTACAATCTGAAAAACTTCCACTCCATACAACTTGATGGCTCCACACAATTCGAACGAGTCGGCCCCAATCTACGATAAGTCACACCAAAACAATGTTGATGTTTTTAGCCATTGTAGCCTGGATATTCCTTTGGCCACTGTAGTTGAGAGGACGCCATTCAAGCTCGGGTTTCTGTCCAATGTCATCTAATTGAAGTACGCACACATTATCCCAAACATTCTCCAATTCCCAGTCTTCATCCCAAGCATTCTCCAATTCCGAGTCACTATCTTCGCTACCTCTTTCAATCCATTTGTCTTCATCCCAAGAATTCTCCAATTCCGAGTCACTATCTTCGCTACCTCTTTCAATCCATCTAAACGTTACGCTAGAGATCAGGTGCTGTTGAACGGGGTCTTCTTTTTGGGTGGATGCCCCTCCTTCATGTGAAAGGCCATCAGTTGTACTTGTTAGACTGGAAGGTACATATTCTTCCATTTCCCATAATGTCATGTCTCTATTGATTGTGTTTTCCATGTGACGCGTAACCCTCTCATGAATTTCTCTAGCAAGATTGGTATCGCTTACATTTCGTAATTCCTCCATCTCGTCGCTTTCTCAAAGAGTTCGCGAATATATCCTGAAAGAGCGCGATACAAGACTTTCTTCCGATAACTGTAATGTTTTATATATTTATACTATCGTTTTAGAGTTTGTAATAATTGTAATGCTTTATATATTTATACTATCGTTCTTAGAGTTTTGTTATCTTTCGCAGGCCGACCAGAAGAATGACTAGCTTTTAGTCCGCATTCAATTGAGCCTCCAACATAATTTGTTTGGGGTGGCTTACCTATCATTATTCCAACTCGTTGCAACCATTTAAGTCATTTATTTAGTCACGGTTTAAAATCACATAAGCTTATACACATTCATAATTCTTAAAGGAAGAGCTAGTTTGAAAATATTTATAGCCTTTTTTTGTTATTACCATACTTATATTAAAAGGGTGGGTGGTTTGGTGATTTGAAAATGTTTATAGCCTTTTATTACTAGAATAGATATATTCATAGGGTGGTTAAAATATGTTAGATTAATATTATTTTTGAATTTTGAATTTTATTTCTTGTTGTATTGGTTTATGGAAAGTTCAAAGTGATGTTGATTGACATATTTTAACAATTTTATTAATGTTGTTGAGGAGATTGATGACTAGAATATGTTGGTAGGATTAGTGGAACATAGCAAGTTCCATACTATAGTAAAATATGGTAAAATTATATTTCAGAAATAAATGATTAATTGTGGTGGCCATGGTTGTGCATGTTAAACTAAAATTGCTTATGATAGACTATTATTGAATATGGTTAACTACTTGATTGTGATTGAACATTTTGAATATAGTTGACAATGAATAACTATGATTTTAGTCTATCATATACACCTCGTGCACACATGTTTTAGCCTAGATCTAAGGTTACGTTTTTGTGGCCTATGTTTAAAGTAAGTTGTGCACCTCAAGTCTTCTCCTTTTATTTATTCTCTCATTAAATAACATCTCACCACAACACATCCATCCAAATTTCAAAAGCTCTAGGACACCTCATAAAAACTATTAGATTTCACGGCGTTAAATAGCCTTAGGCATAAAAAACTCTAGGTATTAAAGAAAAGGGAAGTTATGTATGATACTCTTGCATCAAACTCCTAGAAAATATTATGTATGATACTCTTGCATCAAAGTCCTAGAAAATAAAATATTTTATGGAGGCATGTCCATGAGACATTAAATAGTTATGCCATGTTTTTGCATCTCTCTAGGACTCATATAGTTTCTTATTTAGTTAGAAGACCCTTCCACTTGACCGAATACTCTTAGAAATCTTATTTTATTTTCCCTTTTGCAATTCCTTGATTAAGCTTATGCTCTATGTGAAACTCTTTGAAAGTGAGTAATTTCTTCTTCCATCGAATCTCTATTGTATATTCCCCATCCTCTAAAGAAATTGTCACTTGGTCCATTTTTATGGAGGAATTGATAGCACATTCTGAGGAGACAAAGTGAAGCACCTTCTTTCTCCAATTGATAAATCTCAAACAAAAGTGTTCAAAGGCACATTGAGAACATCCAAAAATTGAATATAAGGATAAATGATATTCTAGAGGAGCATAGGATTGATGTATTCATAGAGAATTTAAGTGATTAAATAAAACTTGAGGTTTTCCTTTGAGAACCTCATTCGTAGGAGAAGGAATTTAGGTTGGGAAGAAGAATTGAAAGAAAAATTATGGCAACAAGGAAGCTGACCACTCATAACTATAAAGATGGAAGTTAACTTGTTGATCCTAGCCTCCCATAACCTACAAGGTTGACACCACAACAATTGGAAAGAAAAATAGAAAAAGGTATTTGTTGCAATTGTGATAGAAAATACACTAAAGGTCATAAGTGTGTCGAGAAGAAATCAATTTACATAGATTGTGAAGAGGAGGAAGAAAAGGATGAATAAATGTCAAAATAAGAGGATATACACAATGAAACAACCCTAGAGAAATGATAAATGAATCTGACTATCTCCTGTAATGCAATGCCAGGAATTACCACTCCTCAAACTCTCAAGATTGAATGAAATATCAAGAAGAAAAATATTCAGGCATTGAAAGCTCACATAGAGCATCAACAAAAACATCTCCAACTTTTATAGGATAACCTCACTTTGGCACAAAATTGAATGAAACAACCTGCATATCAACATCGACGTGGAATAAGTTTTGATGTAGGTGACCAAGTATTTTTCCGGATACAACATACGAATAAAGGTCCCTCAAGCTAGCTAAGAAGGATAAATTATCACTAAAGTACTATGGTCCTTACAAGGTGTTGCAAAATATTGTTACTATGGAATACAAACTGTATCTCCCTTCATCTTCTCGAGTGCACAAAGTTTTCCATATTTCATGTTTAAACAAGGTTATAGATGACAAGCTCCAAGTTCAAACAATATTTTTGTAGCTAGATGAGGAAGGAAAAATCATATTGGAACCTAAAGCAGTCACATATACGCAAACTCAACACCTACAAAATCGATCAATTTCAAAGTATCTCATCAAGTGGAACAACTTATCCACCAAATATTTCACATGAAAGGACGAGCATTTTATACATAAGCATCCA
This sequence comes from Pinus taeda, assembly GCA_000404065.3. Taxonomy (NCBI): domain Eukaryota; kingdom Viridiplantae; phylum Streptophyta; class Pinopsida; order Pinales; family Pinaceae; genus Pinus; species Pinus taeda. Next base: position 5,946 of record APFE030627564.1, read on the forward strand.
TAACTACCCAAGTGTTGAGGAAAACACTTTTTGAAGGAGAGGGGCAGCTTAGGTCCCTACATTACCAGTGTAGCTCATTATTGTTGTTCATGAAACCCCCTTATTGTATTGATGCGTCCATGTATTCCCCATATTCTTCTTATTGTGCCGTAAAGAATCCGACTATTGCTAGTGTTGTGCCCTTACAATATTATTGTTATGTAGGCTCTGATTATATTCTGACGCCTTAGACTAAAATATATAGAAAGGAGGACTTATTATTTGAATCATGCAATAATTTTTCATTTGTGTAATCTAAAGGAGGTTCCCCCTCAAAGAGGCTAATTTTTAGGTCATTGATCTATATATTCTTTGATTTTGTGAGTTGGTTGCATAACAACTTAGCTTGGCCTATGAAGAGAATTATGTATCTATGTGTGTTCAAATTCTACTAAAAATAATGGAGAAATCTTGCTAACAACTGTGGAGAAATAAAAGAGGACCTTAACACAACAAAAGTTATGCTTTATTATGTCTTTGGGGAGAAATTTTTCCACATAGGTTTAACTAGATGATGTTTGTGGAGTGAATATGTTGCTTCAAATGAGGAAGAAAATTTCATAGGTGGAAATGTGAAGTGGAACTAACAACTGAATAGATCCTTACCAACATTAAAGAGTGGCCGAGTTTGTAATGAAATTCTTGTTCACCAAGGACCATGTTTAAATTGTTGCATTTCTGTACAAGAAAAGCCCTCTAGAAAGGCATCGACCATAACACCAAGCCATAATAGGATGGCTAGCATAAGATGCATTGTCTCAAAGGTATTCAGTGGTTGGTCATTCTAATTAAGATGTAGTCATTCTATTTAGTGAGTAGTCATGAATGATTTGAGAAGCAAGTGAGCAATTGTTCCTTTTTAAATATACGGTGGACTGTACACATTGTCTCCATATAGCTTGGTTTATATATGTGTGATGGAGTGGTGGTATATATATTATTGCAGTGATGCATTGGAATGTCCCTCCATGTTCTTCGAAATTCCTCCATATGTTTTGGTTCATTGATATTTTTCAAATGTGTTAAACATCATTGCTTGAAGCTTGAGAATTATTTTCAATGAAATCCTTGTGCATTCTATGTTGAGGTATGCTAGTTATGTTTATGTCATTTAATTAATTCTGGTGTTGGTCAAAGTTTGATATCAAATGACAATCTGTTGAGAATGGCTTCGACATCTCTATATGAAAGGTTGCAATTTGGAATCCATGTTGATTTCTTATAGCGGGAATAGAAATATTTAGATATATGTGGATTGAAGTTCAATGTGTGAAGTGAATTCAACAAACTTTGGAGACCATTGGTCCATGTTTCCAATTCTTCGAGCTCACTGAAGAAGGGAGTAAGTTGTTATTTTGACATTGTATCAACAAATTGAACCTAAACAACATAATTCTATTTTTTAGAGTATCATACCTAATATTTTAGAGGAGTTTGATGCAAGAGTATCATACATAATATTTTCTAGGAGTTTGATGCAAGAGTATCATACATAACTTCCCTTTTCTTTAATACCTAGAGTTTTTTATGCCTAAGGCTATTTAACGTCGTGAAATCTAATAGTTTTTATGAGGTGTCCTAGAGCTTTTGAAATTTGGATGGATGTGTTGTGGTGAGATGCTATTTAATGAGAGAATAAATAAAAGGAGAAGACTTGAGGTTCACAACTTACTTTAAACATAGGCCACAAAAACGTAACCTTAGATCTAGGCTAAAACATGTGTGCACGAGGTGTATATGATAGCCTAAAATCATAGTTATTCATTGTCAACTATATTCAAAATGTTCAATCACAATCAAGTAGTTAACCATATTCAATAATAGTCAATCATAAGCAATTTTAGTTTAACATGCACAACCATGGCCACCACAATTAATAATTTATTTCTGAAATATAATTTTACCATATTTTACTATAGTATGGAACTTGCTATGTTCCACTAATCCTACCAACATATTCTAGTCATCAATCTCCTCAACAACATTAATAAAATTGTTAAAATATGTCAATCAACATCACTTTGAACTTTCCATAAACCAATACAACAAGAAATAAAATTCAAAATTCAAAAATAATATTAATCTAACATACTTTAACCACCCTATGAATATATCTATTCTAGTAATAAAAGGCTATAAACATTTTCAAATCACCAAACCACCCACCCTTTTAATATAACTATGGTAATAACAAAAAAACGCTATAAATATTTTCAAACTAGCTCTTCCTTTAAGAATTATGAATGCGTATAAGCTTATGTGATTTTAAACCTTGACTAAATAAACGACTTAAATGGTTGCAACGAGTTGGAATAATGATAGGTAAGCCACCCCAAACAAATTATGTTGGAGGCTCAATTGAATGCGGACTAAAAGCTAGTCATTCTTCTGGTCAGCCTGCGAAAGATAACAAAACTCTAAGAACGATAGTATAAATATATAAATCATTACAGTTATTACAAACTCTAAAATGATAGTATAAATATATAAAGCATTACAGTTATCGGAAGAAAGTCTTGTATCGCGCTCTTTCAGGATATATTCGTGAACTCTTTGAGAAAGCGACGAGATGGAGGAATTACGAAATGTAAGAGATACCAATCTTGCTAGAGAAATTCATGACAGGGTTACGCGTCACATGGAAAACACAATCAGTAGAGACATGACATTATGGGAAATGGAAGAATATGTACCTTCCAGTCTAACAAGTACAGCTGATGGCCTTTCACATGAAGGAGGGGCATCCACCCAAAAAGAAGACCCCGTTCAACAGCACCTGATCTCTAGCGTAACGTTTAGATGGATTGAAAGAGGTAGCGAAGATAGTGACTCGGAATTGGAGAATGCTTGGGATGAAGACGGATGGATTGAAAGAGGTAGCGAAGATAGTGACTCGGAATTGGAGAATGCTTGGGATGAAGACTGGGAATTGGAGAATGTTTGGGATAATGTGTGCGTACTTCAATTAGATGACATTGGACAGAAACCCGAGCTTGAATGGCGTCCTCTCAACTACAATGGCCAAAGGAATATCCAGGCTGCAATGGCTAAAAACATCAACATTGTTTTGGTGCGACTTATCGTAGATTGGGGCCGACTCGATCGAATTGTGTGGAGCCATCAAGTTGTATGGAGTGGAAGTTTTTCAGATTGTAATCGGGTACTGCAACTCTTGGAAAACGATAGTAAGAGCGCTAATTCTATACAATTGAGAGTCGAACATTTCGATCTCAATCCTAATTTTCGAGACCGATTTATTGCTCTCTACAGGACCTTTCCCTTAGCCGCTGCTATGGTCGCTGTTGCCTCTGCCGAATACGTAATAATTGATGATGATGGCGATATATGTGCAATATGTCGATAGATTGGGTGTGATAAGATGGAGAAATCTCAATTTCAAGACTATTCAATAATCTAGAACAAATTTTGGCATATGATTGAAATATTTTCTTTGCTATTGAAGGCCATTGCTAAGAAGCTATCCATTCAAGGTCAATATTTTATCTTGTAGGAGGCTTGTTTTTGAAGAATTTGGGTGAGGAATGAGAAGTTTTATGACAGTTCTCACATGGATGAAGATGAAAAAAATGATCCAGGGTACTATTGTTGGCCCAGGGTACTATTTTTCCATCAATTGCGGGCTGGAAAAATGGATTGTTCCTGGCAACGCTGAAAGGAATAACACCCCAAAGAAGAAAAATTCCCAACAACTTGTCAACTTCTTCCTTCTCCCTTTTTTGAATAACTGACAAAATAGATGTTTGTGCACCGGGTGTGGTTCTAGGAAAAAAAATGATGAGGTAGCTATAGGGTTGGGTGTAGATGTTGATGGTGAAGTAGAACCAGTACCACTCTCACGGTCACCTCCTAATCCTGACATTCTACTCCCTACTATTTGACTCTTCAAACCTGCCTTGAACAATTTGGTTGTCTCTATTTCTTCCAATGATTTGAGGGCTCTTCGGATGATTTCGAGATTTATATTTGAGCAAGGCCCTACCTCATCTCCATGAACTTGTGCAAAGTGACAATTCAATCTGTATACCCCCCCATCATATGATGCCCACATAACTTGCAAGTCAAATTTGATCTGTCAAACCATCCATCAGGTTCAACAAATTCCCACACAGGGTCCAATTTCTTTGACATGTTTGTAACTTTGTTGAATCTCGAGTTTTAACATAACATTTAAGTTTGAAGTTTGAACCTAGGGCACAAGAAGAATTGCAAGTTAAACAAATGAAATTAAAATTTACATAAAACATTTTGAATTTTGACAAAAAAACCCCTCAACTCAATGCAACAATAATGGAAAAAAATACACATTCAAACCCAAGCAAAAATGATGGAAAAAAACTAGGGCACGAGAAGAAATTAAACAAATAAAACTGACAATAAAGATTTTGCATTTTTTACCAAAATAACCCTTTCCATTAAATGCAACAAAAATGACAAATAAAAATACACTCAAATCCAAACAAAAATCATGGAAAATAAATGGGTGATAGAAACCTAAGAAAAAACAATAAAAAAAACAAAACAAATGGCCAAATTTGATGCCCATATCTGAAAACCACGCTCCGCTGAAGAAACTTGGTCCAAACTTGAATTTTGTTTGCCAGGGATGCTAAATTTCTTCACTTTTCTCCTCTCTTTCCCTTGTAGATGAGTTATCCTCATCCTTAGCTCTCACTCTTGCCCTTTGTCTGCAAAATGAGAAAAAAAAACCGAATTTAGCTTCGTTGTTTTCCGCCCCGACGATTTCTTAAGATCAGATCGCAATTTTTTGAAAATAAAAAAAATCGCCTATAACATCGACCGATAAAATCATCTCTCTGAAAAAAATGTGGTTTTTTTAAAACATCCCGATGTTAGCAACACTGCAATTGGTAACCACCAAGGTAAAATGAGGAAACAAGTATACATGTAATAAGCCCGGTCATCTTGCAAAATATGTAGATATTGTCTCAATCAAGGTGCAGTCATTTATATAATAAATGATGTTTTTTATCACCTTACACTTGTATGGTTAATGTAAATATTTCCCTTAGTTATCTTTACATGCATTCAATATATATACCTAAGTGTCACAAGTCAATTATTTTATCAGCCATTATGATTTGTTATAAATGAACACATGTTAGATACTATATTCCTTGAACACTGAGATCTATTAAATTCCTATATTCGCAAGCATTGGTGTTCTTATAGATCAGGATATTTATGATGTTAAAGATATCAAAATAACAAGTGATGTGTTTTAAAGTAGTTTTATTTATAATTTCTTTCCTTATAAGGTTTGTAAGCCTTATTACATAAACCTATGAACTATGGTATAACTCTAATATTGATGGGGGTGATAGTGAAGGGCTCATATAAGCATGGACCTAGTTACTACTTTCCAAATTAAGTGAACATTGGATCATAGTGACTTTAAATCAAAGTATTGTGAACACCGACCATATACAACATGATATACAAGGTATCAGGAGGGGACCATTTTGGGGGAGGACTGTGCACATGCATTTTAAGAGACAATGGAGGATGGAGAGTGAAGGAAGGTCACAAGAAGATACTTAGAGGAATTCAAGCACACAGTAGACGAGATATTTCTACACACCCTGTCAATTCTAGAAGGGATTCTGAGAATATGGAAAATGGAAGACCAGGAATGAAGGAGGGCCAAATGGCAGGGAGCTGATTGTCCAAAGAAAACAGAGTAGCAGTGATGAGACTAGGAGGAAAGAGGAACATTAGGGATTGGTCCAATAGGGCCAGACCCTAACTAACCGATAGTAGTTGGTGAACAGTAAAAAAGGAGGAAGTCAAGACCAGGAGGGGCACGGTGAATTAGAAGAAGCAATAGTGAGAGTGTAGTAAACGAAGGAAATAACTAGTGGGATACAGAGAGGAGGTTAGCATTGAATTCAACATCTGAGGAGAATAATTCAGGAATCTGTCTGCAAAGGAAGGAGATGCATGAGTTTGAAATTGCGTGGATGACATCACGAGGGCCATAGAAGTACCTGCAACACCATCGGTTAGTAATAGTAACCTACAGAGGCTCATAGATTAGGATCCTATTGTTTACATATCTACCTAATACCTAGATGCTAGGGCTATTTAGCAGACTGCAAACATATTAAGAATGATTTTGTGTCTATATGCTAGGGTCATATTAGTAGATCGCTTGATTGACATTGAGTTACCTGAGATGTACTTAGTAGAATCAGACTGCCTCATGGCTATCTTATTGCCTGATGGGCTATTCAGACTTGAATCCACATTTGGCTAATATGAAAACCTGAATAACCTCATATTTCCAAAGGCGTAGACCTATAGATTGTTTCATACCAGTATGGATTTACCTATGAAATGTCAATGCTCGCCCACTACTTAGAAATGAGATCTTGCAGCAATGATAGGTGAACTTCTATAACAATACACCAGAAATATGAATTCTCTTCTATTGTAAATGAGAATATTGGCCAAGTTTGAGGATGGAGATACTTTGGATCCCCTCATTGTATAAAAGGGTGAGGGCCTCGAGTTGTCTTAGCCTAGTTCCTTGCTAAAATCTCAGAATCAGAATGCTCTGGATGCCCAGAATTGGTTGGAGTTGCTGAGCAACCTCAGGATGGAGACAAGTCTCTGGAAACCTTGAGTAAAGTGAGGGTGGAGATTTTATCTCTGGAATCCCTGTTGGCTAATGGGTGGATATGTTTATCTCTGAAGTCCCTTGTTAACTAATGGGTGGAGATGTGTATCTCTGGAGTCCCTTGTTAACTAGTGGGTGTATATGTGTATCTTTGGAGTCCCTTATTAACCAATGGGTGGAGATGTGTATCTTTGGAATCCCTTATAGACTATTAGGTGGAGTAAAAACTACCTCTAGAACCCCTGTATCAACCTACAACCAAACAACAATATGCAAGATGGAGGTGGGACAAACCTCTAGAATCCCTGACCTAAACATTGGGACAGGTTTCATGAGCTAGGGGGTGACACTTGCACAGTTGGCAGTTGTCAATGGTTGGGAGGAGAATCATGAAACCTATCCCTATGCCCATTCTGAGGTATCTTAATAACTATAATGCCCAGAACCTGTTCAGACAATTCACTACAAATCAAGGTTACAAAATGGAAAGTATTGCCTAAATTACATGACATTTTGAGACCATATGTAGGCATGGATTAAGCAATACATTTAGCCATTGTGGTTGAAATTGCAGCTGTGAACAAAGTTGTATGTTTAGGCATGGATTTGTAGTCTTAAACTCTGTTGTACACCTAGACTCCATGGCCACCCCATACACTAAATGGGCCTCTACAAGCTGAACGATCTACACAATCATCGGGATGGTATTGTTCTTAGGAGATAATAGACAGGAAACAAGTCTTCAGGCCTCCTTGAGACGAGGGCACTAGACTTCATATGGTGGTGTCTGACACTTGAAAGGATTCACAATATCAAAATAGTATGACACTTGATGTCTCAGTTGCAATTCATGATGTTCATAGGAAGAAAACCTAGGACATCTAGAATAATATTGTTTATGTATGGATTGGGCATACATTTGAGGCTTATTAAGACTTTGTTCTAGCCTTGTGCATGCTTAAATCTGTTGGCATATACTACTGACAATAGCTTATGATGAATCTATCCCTAAAGTTTCCTTGGATAAACTCAACTATTATTATAGAATTTATTTTATATATGCATGCCCTTCCTAATTGTTGCTCACACAAATGTATACTATGTGTATTGGTGTACTCCTTGAGTGTTTTGCTATTTGTGATGCTATAAACCATGATTCAAATGGAAGAATCATTGCCAGTAATGGTCAAGGTTACACACTTAATCACACAATTTGCAAAATTTTAAGGGTCTGACGTAGAGGCTATGTGAGGTTGGTGTCAATTCACTCTAATGTGACAACCAGGAATTTTGTTGCACTTTCCTTACTGGGGTTCATCTATGCCTATGAACTTGGCCATCCATACCAATTCCATATTGTGGGACATTTGTCAGGCCTGATGGGTTGCATGATTGCCTTGTAAGCTATCCTCTCAAACCTTGAACACATAAGAATTAGGCTAAAACCATGTGTTGGTGAATATAGAGTGAAGAGAAATTACAAATTTTGATTAATTACCATCTTCCTAAGATCATTTTTACAATTGTGGACTTGGCACTTTTAGCCTCTAGTACTCTTGGTTGTTGAGGGATTGGCTTCCTCATTTCTCAAGGAGCCAAATCCCATGTCTAGCAATCAATTTCTATTTCATATGTTAAACACAAAAAAGAAATGATACTCACATGAAAGGATGAAATTACCTTCGTACTAAGGATGCTTAGTGATTTGAAACCTTCTTTTGAATACAACCCAAACATAAACCAATATGTAATGTAATGTCATTTTTCCTATTGGTAGCAATACAACCTACAAAGTGCTTTTATGCCCTTGATTCTCTCTTTATCTATTTTTCTCGTTTGGTCGCACCACTTTGGTGCATGCGTGAGTATATATATATATTATATATATATATATATATATGATATAGTATTTAAACTACATTATCAATACTATATAAATATATACTAATATTTAATATATATAGTATATATATATTGATATCGATAAATATACATAATGATTTAGCTATAGATTCTATATATATATATTTATTTACGTATATGTACTATTTATGTATGTATATATATATATATAATATATATATATATACTATATATATATATATATAATATATATATATATATATATATATAGTATATTATTATATATATATATATATTATCAGATAACATTCCCTGTCCTGTAGTTGATCATACATTACAGACATACTGCTCCCCTGCACTTACATCCTTCATCTGGGTGGGTAGTCTACCATTTATATGTTTTGTGGTCACTATTTTAACTGGTTTTAGTATGCCTGGTACTTTTCCAGCTCATCACTTCTCCTTTCTACAATCGGAGATTTTCCATATCATGTTGTTACTCCTTACTGCCATATACATTCTTAAGTGCATTATTAGGACACACACTCCCTCTGCCCCCAAGCGTCCAGATGCTTATCTGAACTGACTTTATTTCTCTTCTATGCCCACAATATAATCTGGAGGAGGGCTCTTGTCTTCGGCCCATCAACTATTACTCTCTCTGGAGGCGTTGGATTAATTTGTTCATTATATCAAGGCCATGCAAGGATTTTGGTTTCAGGTTGTGTAATTGGTGGTGGACTTACTAGGGATGTTATTGATGTTGTTGCTACGAGGGATTATAGCTTGGTTCTACCACATTTCATCTCTGGTATCCTGCATTACAGTTTACTTGCTCTGTTTCCTGCATAATACTCTGGGAGCCCTGGGTTTTTCCGTTAGCCGGTAAATTATAGCTCCGACGATTTTTGAATTTCTACCTGATAGGTGTTGGGATCATTATTAGTGAATACACTGGGGTCCTATTCTTCTTTACTCATATGTCAGTTTCCTCTGACACTCTAGGATGTGGATGATTATGCGCAGATTCATCAAATCGGACATTCTATTTTTATGTGCATGAAACTTTTTCTTTTCCATTTCAAGACACGATCTGACGGTGGAGTCCCTCGATCGGTGTTATGCAGGTATGTTTCAGTGTGGGTTCAAATTTATATCCTAAGAATGTGGATCCCAAAACATTCCTACATGGATCTCTGCAGGATTCACCGAGTGTCTCACCTACCAACCTTGACATATGTTTATGACTAACATTATACTACATTCTCTACATCCATATCTCTATATACTCCCGCAATATGTCCACGTTGGACCCTTTTGCGTCTAACACATCGAAACATGAGGTCTTTATACGGGCCACGCTGGAGGCTAAATGACAACATCAAATATACTCTGGATCTAAGCGGGGGGAGGGCCCCACTGTTTCGCATGCAAGGCGTCCCGGGGTAGATCCGATTAATTTGTCAGATGGAGAACATGCTACCTTGCCTCACATAGGGCACATCATGTAGGTGGTGATATGCAAGGTCGCCATAAACATCATGCCATTAAAATTACCACCCTAGGTCCATTTCTCAGTTTCGGTCATAATGTTCTGAAAATGGCACTTTGTTGAAGTAGGTGAGGGTGAAATGAGGAGTTGGGTGGAAACGAAGTGGAAATCACTGCTTCGCTATATGCCCTCTGTGGTGCGTTTGATGGGTGGTTGGTATAGTTTTCACTTCCTCAGCTAGGAGGATTTACACAAAATCCAGGCACTTCCATGGATTAAAGGACGAAGTTTCTTAGCGTTGCACTCTTGGTACGTTGGTTTCAACCCACTGAAGGAGACGTTGAGGAACAAACTTATATGGGTTAAATTATTGGCCCTGCCAATTGAATTCTGGACCCAACAAGTTCTCATGGACATTGGCAATGCGATTGGCAAGTTTGTATATCGATCCAAAGTGCCTGGGCGCCTGGGACAAAAGAATCGCATGGATATTGATTGAGAAGGACTACAGTGGAGGGTTTCCGGATGATATTGAACAGCAATGGGAAGACACTCACTTAGTGCAGAAACTAGACTTCTGGGGTGTTCTATTCGCTGCCTCATATGCCATCACACTGGACACCTTATGGCACAATGTCCATGCAATATGGGTGATCAACGAACACCACGAGGGCGGTATAATGTTGACGTTAAGGAGGCGATTGATGGTTGTCCAGACTTCTACATGAGTGGACATGGGGAGTGTTTTCGTCTAGGTGGCACACAACACATAACAAGTACTCTATCACACCCTATACTTTTCCATCCCTTTGTTTCACACCCTAAGATAAATGCTTATTCGGCCCCTATATTGGTGCCATCATCTCCTTGGACCTCTGAAGATTCTGGTTCTCCTGTTGTGGATGGCTCCTCCCTGGCCCCGATGGAAAATATACCCCTGCTTACAATTTATGCTCCTCCTCTTTTGGATTTTGTTCCATCCCATATGACACCTTATGACGTCCCCTCCACCTCTCACATTACATATGTTCTGGCCCTCGCCCCTCCGTCCATCACCCAACCTTCTCCGACGTCCAACACCCGACCTGTTTCACCCATGTCACTTGTGGTCTCACCAACTAATTCGGTAGACAGTGGTTTAGATTTTCTTTTACAGAAGAAGACCCTTGACTTACGCACCCTCACGATCCATAAGCCTCCAGGTTCTTTGTCTCCGCATATTAGTCCCTCCTCGACCGGAAATATCATTGTTCAACAGAAGCAAAGTAGGGATAGTCATCATTTCGGAGGACGCACATGAAATTCCCATATTTGTCCTACAGACCCTTTAACCCTGATTGACAAGCCTATTGCATCTCCAATCTCTCCTTGGGCCCTTAGAGCAACGATGCGTGAATCCAGACCGTCATGAATTTTATCCTATCCATGAATATATGGGGTCTGGGGGCATTACACAAATTTTTGACCCTCAAAGAACTTTTCCATTCTACACACCCATATATTTTTTTCTATAGGAAACTATGCATCTGGCTCAGCAGGCGATCAATTTTTTCAGGAAGATGCTCCCAGACTGGCATATGGTGGCTACTGATGCATCTGGGCACTCGGGGGGTTTGGTAGCCCTATGGGATCCAAGATGAGTCAAGATGAAGGCTTTTTCATTTTTTTCGGGTATTCTCCTTGTTGGACATATTAGAGGTCTACCGGGAAGAATACATATTTTGAATATGTATGCCTCGTACAGGGAACGAGATACATTTTGGCATAACCTGATATTATATGGGATGTTGGGTATGGTTACTTTAATCATGGCGAGTGACTTAAATTGCACCATCGGCTTGGAGGAGGTTTGGCCTGGTAGATCCAGAAGAATAGATAACATGGCAAATTTGATCAAAGACATAATAAATGTCCATAACTTGATAGATATATGCCCACCAAAAATTGCTCCTACATGGGATAATGGTAGGGTTGGGGAAGGATATGTAGCTAAAACGCTGGATCAATTTTTACTACATGAACAGTTAGTGGAGAAGCTCGAGTCAGTGCAATCTAATATTGTGAACAACTATATATCTGATCATCGCCCCATAATGCTTATCTGGCGTCATGGGGATCTTAGATATGGGATTCCTTTTAAGTTCAATCGAGTCTGGTTAGGAGACCCAAAATGAAGTTCTGGTGTGGGATTACTTGTCTGGGGTCGCGTTGGGAATATTTCTCCCATGATACATATACAGGAGAAACTTCAGGTCCTAAAGGCTGTGGTGAAGTCATGGGAGTGGAGGAAAAATGCCCGCTAGAAAAAGGATTTAAATGATATAAACGTGACCTTGGAGTATCTTCAGTCGCTCATGTTATTACATCTCCCATCGACAGAGGATCGATATCAAATACAAGCACTGGAGCTCAAAAGGAAACATATTCTCCAAAAAATGGAATTGACATGGCACCTTAAGAGTAGGGCCTTATTGATTCAAGAAGGGGATAAGAACACAAAATTTTTCACCGTTACGCAAATCATAGAAGGAAGGTTAATTCTATTTGGGAGATTTTTGATGCTGAAGGTAACTGGGTGTAGACACAGCAGTAGATTTCAAGACTGGCGGTAGCACATTTTGAACGGGCATATCGATGCAAGGGTTTAGAATGTGTAGAGGATCAAGTGTGGGGGGTAAATGAATATCCTATGATGTTTGATGAGGAAGCCAACGCGGCCCTATATAAGGCAGTCTCGGGAGAAGAAATCCTACAGGTGCTTAAATCTCTAAAGGGTGACAAGAGCCCCGGTCCAAATGGCTAGACGATGGAACTATTCACCCATTTTTTCGACATTTTCCAAGATCTTACTGATATGGTGGAAGAATCAAGAAATAGGGGATCCATACACCCTCATATAAACTCCACTTATATAGATCTCATCCCTAAGAAGGCCTCCTCTTACACGTTCTCAGATTATCAGCTTGTCTCTCTTTGCAATCTTATTTACAAGATTATTTCTAAGACGATTGCAACCAGGATCAAGCACACGCTATCAAAGTACATTTCTCCTAAGCAATTTGGATTCTTACAGAACAGACAAATACATGATGTTGTGTCTATTGCACAAGAGTGTTAACATACAATCCATGTTAAAAAAGTAAATGTTGTTGTTATGAAGGTTGACTTACAAAAGGCATATGACTGCCTTGATTGGGGATATCTAAGGATGGTACTTCACAAAGGCGGGATTCAGGCCAAAGGCGTTGAACGGATAATGGCATGTGTAACGAACGTCAGTTATGCAGTTGTTATTAATGGATATCCTTCTCGTTTTTTGTGGGGTGGGTCAGCGGCTAAGACAGGGGTGCTCACTATCACATCTATTGTTCATTCTGGCAATGGATGGCCTCAGCGTACACATAAAAAAAGTTGTGACTAAGGGCCAATTTGGCGCACTGCCCCTGGGTTGGCAAATCAAGATTTCACATAGTTTCTTTGTTGATGATTTTTTGATTATGGGGATGATTGATAGATTTAAATGGTTTTCCTTATTTCATATCTTCACTAAATTTGGAAGGGCTACGGGCCTTATTATGAATCTTCTGAAATCAAACATTTTATATGGTTCAAGTGATTTGGATGACATTGCCTATATTCAGAGACTCTTCGGAGTGGGAGCCGATTCTTTGGTTGGAGATATGAAATACCTGGGATATAATATCAAGCCCTGTCGGTACAAAATCAATAATTGGTTGTGGCTTGTTGATAGATTTTATAAGAAAATCATGGAGTGGGAATTCAAATGTCTCTCACTAGGAGGTCATATTACCCTCACACAATCTCTGATCACACAGCGGAGTGTCTATTGGGCACACTTATATTATCTCCCACATTCTATTATTAATTCACTGCACCGCATTATGGCTCAACATATTTGGTCAGGAGTGTCACACACATTAAAATATCTTCTGGTTAAATTGGAGTACATTACTATGCCAAAAAAACTGGGAGGCTAGGGTATATTGAACCTAAGACGTTTCGGATGGGCGTTGTTGCAGAAGACACTATGGAGGGCATTATTTGGGGATGGCATATGGGGCAGAATTATTAGGCACAAATACCTTAAGGACAAAGAGCTCACGGTTGGATGCGTCGTGGCTCCATTGGGACTCCCATGGGATCGACCATATGGCTTAGTCTGAATAAGATAAAAAAATGTTTTCTTCATAACTTAGTTTGGCGACTTGGGACTGGACATCAGGCAATGATCAAACTGGACCAAATCCTTGGAACGGGAAGGGACTTGAGCATATCTATGGACTTAATACAGTTTATTAATAGTCGAGGTATATTTTTTTGGAACCAGGTCATTCGGGAATGGCAAGGATATGTTCCAATATGGAAAAGGGTCGGAGAACTGGATTTGACAGGCCAGATGACATATGAATGGGAATAGATCAGGTACAAGATGCAATCTATTGGAGTTTGCGGAGATGAGCGTGGAGATCATATTGCATGGGTCGGCAAGATAAAGGCAGGAGAAGTAGAGGTGGTTAATGCATATCACAACCTTTGCACACAAGAGTTACACAACACAGAGGTATGCTAGTTCTATAAATTTTGGTGTACTAAGATGCCCATCAAGATTATTATGTTTCTATGGTTTGTTTGGAAAAATAAAAATCTAACATGGGAAAACCTGCAAAAGAAAAATTGGCAGGGCCGAGGATATGTCATTTATGTAGGAACGAGGGGGAGGATAACACTCATCTTTTTTGCCGACTATATCGGTATCTCGTTCATACAATATGATAATATATCTGACTGTTTGTATTGGTGGAGTAAACAAAAATCCTCATGGAGGTTGATTCCATTGGCTGTCTTCTGGGAGACATGGCATTGGTGCAATCAAATTATATTTGAAAATTATAAGGTAAAAGATGTGTTGGTAATGGACCATATATCTAAATGGTACAATGGTGGCATTGAACTAAAATGTGGACCCAAGAAAAAGATATGTTCGAGCCTTCCTTAGATACCACAAACACTAGGAGACAAGCGGGTTATTTTGATGGTGCAGCACAAAGATGACTATGTGGATGTGGTTTTTGGATCAAAGTAACAGAAGGTCAAGAATTTTGGGTCCACTAGGGCGCTGGTAGGGGAAAATATGAAGGCAAAAGCCATGGCCTTATGGGGTCTGCTTTGATTCTCTACTTTTTTTAACATTCCATCCATGCACATTTTTGGAGATTCTCATATCATTATTGAACATGTACTAGGCAGAAACAAATACAACAGAATATGCTTCATGGATGGCTCTGCTGGATCAAGAATATATGGGCCTCTTTTAGAGACTCAATGATCCAGCACATTTGATGGGAATACAACCAAACCACGGACCATATGTCCAAGATGGGTCTAGCAGATGAACCATATGGTATGCACAATGAAATAAAGATGGGAGCTAATATTGTAGATGTTGGGTGTCTAGCTTTGGAATGTTAGCCTCACTCTCATGTGATGGAAACAATTCTAAGTCCAAAATAATTAAATTAATTAAAATCAAGAAAGTTCGATTTAATCCTACCTTTCTATATTGAGTTTGTTCCTCATGGTTAGGAGTCAGTTTAGGCTTGGTTGAGAGATTCTCTCCAACTAGTTAGGCTCCTAGATTAGTGTTTGGTTGAGAGATTTGTTCAACCATAGTGTCCAAGATAGATGTACTATCTTGAGACAAACTTCCTCATGTATTTATTTGTACTATTATCATTATTTGTATTGCATTGCATTATGAGAGAAATACAGTAAGGCTGAGGCCTTTTCCGCCATCTCTGGTTTTTCTATGTTTCTAGTATTTTTTTATGTGCGTTAATTTTATTTAATATTCTACATGCGGTATCGGAGCTAAAAAGATATACAGAGCATGCAACCTATTGTGTGAATTCCTTTTGTGTGTGGGAAGAATTTTGGAGCACAAAGTTGTATGCAACTTTGTGTATGAACAGAGCAGCGTGTGAACAGATGAATGGATGTCATTGTGGGCAGAGGAAAAGATATCTGTGTGGAGAGTTTGTTTGAATCCTATTGCAAGCCACAACTACAAACGCTGCCAAAGATAAGTTTCCATGTTTAGATTGGGGCATTGAATTTTGTAGATGAATGGCATAGATCAGTTGAATTGATTCCTCCTTGCTCAAACCATAAAAATAAATCTCTAGTGGAGAATTCGTTTGAATCATGTTGCAAGCCAGAACTACAAACACTCCCAAAGATAAGTTTCCAAGTTTAGGTTGGAGCATTGAATTTTGGAGATGAATGGCATAGATCGGTTGAATCAATTCCTCCTTGGTCAAACCATAAAAATAAATCTCTAGCGTTGACTTGATGAAATCTAGTGTGACTGTAGTGTTGATTTACAAAATTCGGCTGACATCTATATATTGAGTATATGATTTGTTGTAATTAGTATAGTGTACATGATTTTATGAGCATTCAAGCTCTGCGTTTAGATCCATGGCCGATGGGAATTTTTTTACCTATCTGAGTTGTGAGGCAAAGTCTTCAAGGTGCAGGGTATTAATATGTTTCCAGGTATGTGTCCCATTATGAAGCGTGTAGGGAGTGTTGTCTCATTTTATCTTTGAATAGAAGCAAACTTGCAAGTTATGGATGGAAGAACACAAACCCTATACCAATCAATAGCAGGATTTCTTGGTCAATAAGCACAAATTGTTTGGCTAGAATCCCCTTCAACAAGAATTCCATTTGACAAGGTAGAACAGTATTGAAGTCGCTAAATCCGATGGAAAATTTGAATCGATTATGAGAGAAAGCAAGTCGCATTTGTATATGAGGGCATTAACTTGCTTTAAATATTGTTCAGAGTTTTTGTTGATTGACAACTGAATTGTGCAAGAGTTTAAAATTCAATCCACACCACTGCTTATCTCAGATCGGTCAATTAAGCATGCAATTAATGACAAATTGTTTTGATGCAAATGTTAGACTATTGTTGTGTAGATCAGATTTAATGTAACCAAACATTGATTTCGATATTGCAAACGTTGGTGTAAATCAAATTGGTGAAAGAAGGAAATGCCAAATCATTTTTATGTCGTTGGAACTGTGTGGCGTATTGACGCTTCTTCCTGAGTGGTGTTTATAAATTTATGTGTTGTTGGTTGTGGAACATGCCAAAAGTTAGACTACTCGAAACTAGCGTGAAACCAATGTGGTAAAGTTACGATCCAGTGTTGAAACCACTCCGTATTGGAGGGCCCGAGTTATCAGTAGGTGTGTATTCGAATGTAGCAACTGCATATTGTTATAGTTGTTTTTTATCTAGTTCAACATGAACCTTAATCTATGATTCTCCTTGTTTATATGATTTAGGTCCTTCTAGACCACAACTAGCTCGCTATTGGGTTCACCATCCATGTCATTAGGATTTGAGGTATTTTGTGAAATTATCGGAGCTGCATCATGCTTAATTCGTAGGTTTCTGAGAAGCAAACCTGTTCGACTGAACCCATGCCCTGGAATATTTGATTGCAGAGCTTTTTTCTCGTCGGGAAACAAAACCCTCACGACAATCTTAATCGCCTGAGTCCATTTCTTCATTTTTCCCTCCAGTGATGCGCAGACGGTCTTATGAATTTCGTCTATGCTGAATTTCTCCAACCCTAACCGACGCAGAGTTTCATCCAAGAATACTTTTCTAACATCAGCGTAATCTCGGCAACATTCTTGATCGTATTGGCCTGCAATCAGCCGCTTCGCGATGGCACTGATGTCAGGCACAACCTCAGGCCTGACCAAGTCGAGTAAAATCCCCACATTCCGGTAGTTGTCCCGTTTGACTATCCCAGATGCCGAATCTTCTTTGTCGCAGCCCAAGCCTCTATCCTCCGGCCCAGAAAGTCGGTTGTAGAGCCACTTGCAGACTTGTTCATTGTGTGCAAATCTACGTTGAAGAAGATCTGGGTTGAAATCTACATGAAGCGGTTGTATTCAATGTTGCGTAGTTGGATTTTTTTCTCTGCAATAGGTTTTTCACATTTCCTCTCGTGAAACACTGATATGTCATTTCTATTCATTAGCCTTGAGATGCACATTAGAAAAATTATGAGATGTTTGAAATTGAAGGACCTTCCTAACAGTCAAAGAACCTTAGAAGCATAAAGGAGGACAACGAAAGTATCAGTGTTGTGAAAAAAAAAAACCAGACTCAGCAATGGCTAGAAGGAGCGCAAGAAAGGAATGCCTTTAGCTTTTAAATGAGCATGGCCCAATGCAATTTACAGCTTTGGCACCTTCTGAAACCAGCATGAACCCTGTTTGAACGATGTGCGTGGAGTACCTAGCCTTAAAGATCTAAATGGAAGGTAAACAATGTGGGTTGGTTCATTCAAATTTAATTTCATGTTGAGTTGAGTCGCTACAAGTGTGGACAGATGCTAACTATATTTGATCGCTGGAAAATGTATAGCATTTATTGGAAGAGCACATATGAAAGTTTTGAAGTAAAGTCATGAAATTAGTGCTTATGAGTGAAATTAGTTCTCATAAAAGCTTTATGTTTGGATTTTTAAAAGGGTTAGTAAAGTGAACTTTTTGTAATGGGCTGCAAAGGTATAATTCGTATTATTTTGAAATTTGGAGCCATAAGGTGTGAGTTTTATAAATCTTTGCAGTAATAAGGTTGTAACTCGCAGTTTGAAAAGTTTCTTTTAATTTTTAAGACAAGTTGCTTCAAGAATTTGTTAGCTTGCATTTTCATTGTTTGAGAAATTTCAATCACAATGTTCTGAAGGTTGATTGATCCGGATTTAAACAGGAACGCAACAAAATACAGAGATAACCATATACACAAAGATGCAGCGGAAATTATACTTCATTTCATTAATGGAAAATACTGAAATATGCTTAACCATATACACAAAGATGTAGTGGAAATAATACTTCATTTCATTAATGGAAAATACTGAAATATGCTTACAACCAGAATTGGAAATAAACCAGCTAGGGCGATGGTAGCTTATCTCTGAGAAGAGATGTGTGGCTACATGTCTGTGAACTGTTCCGAACTGTATTACAATGAGGCTCAAAGGCCTATTTATTGTTGAGAAACAATGGAAAACCCTTCACATTCCAAAACCTACCCCTAGAAAATGAAACGCCAAATTGTGGGCCTCGTTTTGGGTAAATTGTACATCAATTTCCCGGGGTCGTAACTTTGGCATCTGATCTCCGTTTGACGCGCATGATAGCTCGTTAGAAAGATCTATCCGAGAACTACCACTTTGGGAAAGGAAACATGGTCGATGCACACATGTTGCCCCCAGATTTCCCAAAAAAAGTCGTTTAGGGCCTCAAAACGGCTCCGGAAGTTCAGGACCCGAAAAAACTGCTAAAAGTAGTAAATTGTGCTACAATTACGGAAACTGAAAAAATGAAAGAGACAGTTGAGGGGGTCCAAATGGGATAGGTGGTGGCCACCAACATCCACCTAGATCATTGATGTACATAATACTCAATAAAGACAATTTTTGTGTGGTGTTGAAGTGTCCTAGATCCGCCCGAAATTGAATAAGGGGATCTTAAATACACTGTGAGTGTGTTTGTGATCAGCATGATTCCTAATATTATTTTTGTTTTGTGTCTAGTTTTGACACTATCCTTCTAATATGGTACACATGGAGCACACAACAAATTAGTGAATTGCATGCACATAATCAATTCCATTCAAGCTTATGTAATCAAACAAACTACAAGAAATTAAGAAGCAACAATACATAATCAAGTTGTCAAAGACGATTCTACATCAAACATTCAATCAAGTTAATGAAGTTGTCATCTACATCAACAACATTTGCATCAATTCAAAAGCATTGTTTTGGAAAATGAATTTGCATCATTTTTTTAATAAGTTGGCTTGTAATCAAAGTCAAATTGAGTTGAATTGTAAGGGTGCATTCTCGGTTGAAACCGACACCCAAGATTTGAATTGATAGGAAATCAATTAAACCAAGTGAATCCATTGTTTTTAATTGAGTCGTTCAAATCATTGTAAGCGTTTCTCTTGGGTGCATCTTCAATAGTATTCGACACCCTTCTTTTGATCAATCAAGAGAGTGAGTTCAAGCAAGTGCAAAGTTCACAACATTAAGCGAGCCTGAAACTGGTTGAAGCAAGCATCAAACGAGCAAGTTCAGATCTAAAGAGAGCAAATGTGATATTCAAACAATCATCAAGTTTGTTCATGTCTACAACAAGTGAGTGCGAGTTCAAGCAAGCAAGATCAAGCATTCAAGCAAGCGAGTTCTACAAATTCGGCAAGTATTAAAAGCACGTGAGCGTGAATTCCAGCAAGTTCACATGGAGAAAAGCATTCAGTTGTTAAATATTCTTAACAATTTGATCCTCTCAACTGTTGAAGACATGGTGCAAATCAACAAAGCAACTCTTGCTGATATTTCAATGAATCTCCAACAGGCACATGACACAATTGAGTTCCTTCAACTGGGGTCACAACTTCAAAGAGATGAATTGCAATAGAAGAGTGATGCTTCCAAGCCTTTCAACCATATAGATGAAGATAAAGATGTTGATTTCAAGTCACTTATCCAAACAACTTCAAGTGAAGTTGTTCATGATCAAATTGAACTTGTTTCTTCCAAACCAATCATCAAGCCATGGGAAGAACTCCAAAGTAACAAAAATCGACGAGGATTGGGATATGACAAAGATAAAAACAACTTGCATATGCCAGATTATTCTAAGCCGATCAAGTTCATCAGTGAAGGATTTCTTGATCAAATAACATCAACAAGAGATGAGAAAGTTGTAGACAAACCCACATGCAAACATTGTCAAAGAAAAGGTCACATGGAAGATCATTGTTTTGATCTCCATCCTTGTCACCATTGTGGCAAGCAAAATCATTCATCAGAGAAATGTTGCAAACAACACCAACCTGCCAGATTAAAGATCAATTATGCATGGATCGATCCTTGGGAATGGTCGTCAACAGTAAAATGATTGTATAGGCTTTACAACAGAATTCAATCTCACTTATTGCAGCCAACAATCAAATGAAGATGGTACTTTCATGCCCCTGAAAGCAGGAGTACAACAGTGAAACTCTCCTACACCTGAAGGGGGGAGTTCAAAATTCAAAATCAAATGCAGATGATTGTCTCTCCTTTCAGCTGACAAAGGAGGGAATTACGGGTGGTTGTCAGATTGAAAGTCTCGACAACATCATCAAAAGCAACGAGTGGACATCTTCAAATCAGCCAGTGGGCATCATCAACAAATCAACCAGTGGGTATCGTCAAAGAAGCCAATGGGCGTTCATCAACATCAAAATAGCCAGTGGGTGTTCTCAATATTTTGTCAGTGGACAAAGGATGCTGATTGCAAGCAAAGGATAGATGGATCCTTTTGCAGCTTGGCACATGATAAAGTTGTCAAGCAAAATTTCATAGATGACTCAGACTTGCAGCTGACTCATGTTCTCTTCAAATTGGAGCTTTTTCAGCATCCAAGTTTCGCAGTTTTTCAGGCAATGTTTTTTGAGGATCAACAGTGTCAGCATGAGAACTTGGAAGATGGTTCCTAGTTCTTATTTTAGACTTGTCATTGAGGGGAGGAATGTTAGCCTCACTCTCATGTGTTTAAAACAATTATAAGTCCAAAATAATTAAATTAATTAAAATCAAGAAGTTGGATTTAATCCTACCTTTCTAAATTGAGTTTGTTCCTCATGGTTAGGAGCCAGTTTAGGCTTAGTTCGTTGAGAGATTCTCTCCAACTAGTTAGGCTCCTAGATTAGTGTTTGGTTGAGAGATTTGCTCAACCATAGTGTCCAAGATAGACGTACTATCTTGAGACAAACTTCCTCATGTATTTATTTGTACTATTATCATTATTTGTACATTGCATTGCATTATGAGAGGAATACATGACACTGAGGCCTTTTCTGCCATCTCTGGTTTTTTTATGTTTCTAGTATTTTTTATGTATGCTAATTTTATTTAATATTTTTCATTGCCGAGATAACAAAACAATTCCATAGGTCCTATGCAAACAAATGATTTGAAGCTTCCATAAGAGATAAATAAATTTTTTTTTTGTATTTTTTTATATAGCATACACTATAAGTTGATTACTTGAGGATATATGCCTTCAAATACCTGTACATAGGTTGATATAGCTTTTGCATAAATTTCCGCTGAGCTCATACATGGGACACATTAAGAATGATGACAAGATTACCTGAATACAAGGTCAACCTGTTTGTATATATCCTATATATCTTAGAAAAAAAATGAAAGTTATTGATAATCCCAATACCACGAATATGTACTGTTTTTTACCTCATATAAACACAGACGTTTTTTCTCACGGAAAACAAAACCAATAATTGTGACTTATCGCAAAACTGTTGGCACATGTGATAAAACTGACTGATTATAAATATCCCCTGGTTTTTTCATGTATAAGTGTTGCCATTAGAGTCCATATTCCTAGTAAATAACCTATGCCATCTTCAAGGACTGCGTAGTTGTTAAAGGAATTTGTTGCCACTAGCATTTATTAAGGCATGTGCATGTAGTTGCCTTGTTGGAACCAGTATATACATATATTCATGTTTAGTTCACGTTGGATTGGTGATGGCATCAAAGCATATGTTGAATGACGTTGAATGGGATATGATGCAAATAATATACTAAAGGCTCGTCCCTGCCACTTCCTTACAATAGAGTTGTTGCCTGCCTTGAAACTTGAACTGAATATTGTTTACATGCTAATGATAATTGCGTCGGAGGTTCATTAAGTTGATGCCTGGATAGTGAGTCTTGTGATAGAAGGAAAAAATGTAGGGTAAACTAACATGCATGGCACTGCCCTTGTGATAACCTTTGCATAACTTACAAGTTATCCTAACTACTATAATGGTTCATAATCATGGTTATAATAAGCTAAGAAACCGGATTCGTTGAAACCCCTTGACGCGTCTTGAATTGGACGAATCAAACATGATTTGGCTGTGGGACACGTGTCCTTTGAGCGTGTCCGGTCTTGTCCGGGCATGTCTTTCAAATGTGCGTGTCCCGTGTTTCCTTAAATTGCATGTTGCCTGGTGCATAAGGCCTGTTTTGGGTTATTTCTCTCTTACTATTCTTTGGTTTTGTTGTTGTGGGTGTGTGGGAGTTATTAGCAAAGGGTTTAGGAGCATTTTGGGGGTGATTAATAAAACATTTTGATTGGTCAAATTACATAAAAATAAAAACTATTAATAAAAATAAAATTGAAGTAAAATAATTTTACTTTGTTTAACAATTAATGATATTTACTCATGGTATCCATGTGGAATATAGTTTATTTAACAACTCATAGTATTCATATGAATATATAAGTTTATTTTAAGGAGAAAAACCTCAAAATAAATTTGTTGATGACAATACCATCCTAACAATTTTTATCTTTTTATATATTTAATCTCAAAAATTAGAGTTAGCGTGAACCACTGGAGATTTCGAATTCCCAGTTCTAAGTAACTTACTATTTCTATATTTTTACGTATTTATCTCAAGAATTAGAGTTAGTATGAACCACTGGAAATTTCAAATTCTCAATTTCCAAGTAGCTCTGTTAAACATAAACCACTATCTTTTTTTAACTATATTATTGAGTACTGAAAAACACTGGTAATTTACACAATATTCCAAAATCAGAAATTGCTGTAAAAAAAATTCTCACAAAACATTCAATCAATTCTTCATTTGGAAATTTGTACCAATAATTCAATAATTCAGTGCCAATAATTTTCCAATGCTAAGATTAACATTTATATCAATATCTAAAATATTTACTAAATGTCACTTGTTTATGTCAATATCTTATATTTTCTTTGACTGATATTTCCATTAACATGAATGTCTAATAACTTTCCATAAAACGCTAGCATTTTGAGTTTATTGGGTGCCATAAATTTATACTTCTATTTGAGAATGCATTGCACTTTCTATGGATCATGCATAGAGAGTCCAAATTTATGAAAGCCAAAAAAATATGCAGTCGAACTCAAGTATACTTCTTTTGGGACAATGGCCACAGTGTATTCTCTTGATTGTATTAGTGTTTAACGATTGATTCCATGCTCTATTATGGCAACCAGATTAATTCCTCCCAATGACTTTCAACTTTTAAAAGTTGTGTGAATATTATAAATTTCATAATTGTATATAAAATTTTTAATTTGAAATGAAAAATATTAGAAATAAAACTTGATTTCTCCTATGACTTGCATCTTTACATGGTGTGTGAATACTATAAATTTCATTAAAATTATAAATATATAATATGAAATAAAAATTAGTTTCATGTAATTTGTAATAAAACTGATATTTAAAAAATTTATTTATCTATGGATTAAATAAAAAATAATAAATAAATTTAAGATATTTTTTATAACTAAATAAAAAACATTATCTATTGATTAAATAAAATAATTAATAAAAATTTAATAGGTTATAAAATGAAAACTATGTAATAATGAAAAATAATAAAAATCTTTAATAGTTAATATAAGTTATTGCGAATTAAATTTTTTATTTTTTTCTAGGAAAAAATGGCATATTTGCTATATCATTGAAATCAAATATACAAATTATTATTCAATTTCAACATTCTGGTCATGATTGTTAAGAGCTTTGTAAGAAAGAATTTTTCATTCATGTATGAAAAGTTTACAAAATATTATGGATCTAAACAACGATTTCATCTCTTTAGGTGCCTATACAATATGGTTGATAACATGTTACTGTGAAAACCCACAAGTGAGGATGTGATCATTGATGTTCCTTCTTTCCACATAAAGAAAAGTCAATCTCCTCAGTCCCATAATCTAACATATGATTATATTGCAACTCAAAAAAACAAAGTACATACAGAGCATTATATAAAATAAAATAAAATAAAAAAATCATGATATGTCGTTCAACAAAAAAGAAGTCAAACCTCAAAATTGTGCAAAATCAGAGCATGATATAGAGATCTCCTCATATTTCTAGATGACCATCATGCACCAAGGTGCCATTGGAAAATTCTTGGAAATGAATCCTATCCAGAGACACCCTGCATCCTTCCTTAGATAATGAGTTCGCTTCAACATTTTGTTTTGTATAAATGTTGGGGACAATGACCCTATGAAATATTGAAAACAAAGTCCTAATCCTAATCAACCAATGGGAAAGAGAAAGAGCTTGCAAATAAGAAGTTGATCTACCCAATTGATGATCACCTTTGAATCAATAAATATATCGATCTCGTCGATTCCAGCCACATGGCGCAATAGAGGATGCCCAATAAACAAGTAACTCTACCCTAGTGTTTGTACTAGAGTTGTCGCACCATTTAAACTTATAGAAGTCACAAGGATTCCTAAAAATCAACATCTCACTCCCACAAACCCCTGAAGAAACCACCCCATCATAAAAACCGAACAGGAAATTGTGCCAAACATCTTTCATAGTAATGCATTTTCTAGGATACTTATAAGTCAGACGACCTAAGAGCTATAACATTCTACCAATCCATAACTCAAAACACCCAAAACATTTAGATTTATTTTGAGTGGTTAGGAAGACTGATTATTTTTTTTAACAAGATTTAATTCTTGGGAATATATGATGAGTTTGTATCCAATAATAGTTATAATGGTTTTGATTTTTACTATTAAATTACTTTAAATCTTAAAAAATATTTTACCTTTGTTTTACAAATAGAATAATAGAGTATAACATGACCAAAAAAAATACAAATTATTATGAAAAATTAATTGTGTTAGAAGTACTTTCTAGTCTAGTGTAGAAGAAATGTTGTAATGTCCTATCTAGTTATATTATGTAAACATTTTGACTCACTCAAATTACATAAAAATAAAAATGAAATAAACTTCAAAAAATTAATAGTTATAATTAGCTAAACCAACCTATATCAATCTTAACTCATCTACAAAACACCCCAAAAAAATGAAATCTTTCAAAATACAAACTTATTTTTTAAACGTAAAAATAATTAATCCCTCTTCATACTTAACAAATCCTATATTAAAATGATTTAAACTAATCTCATGTACAATAAAATTGTAAATTTTAAAAAATAAAAAATAAAATTATAATATAATTAAACACCACCCAATTTTGCACCTCAAGTCATATTAAATACCTATATTAAATGTTTGATTCTTGCGAGAAATAACTTTCCACAGACTAATCCACTAGGTTCTCGGGAAAGACGAAAATATGATAGGTTTGAGTTTGGGTTGTCAAGCCTACCACAATTCTGAAATTTTTAAATCAATTTTTCCTTCGGTGAGGACCTTAGAATGCTCTTTTACCTAACGTTGCCATTCCTGCGAGGCCGTTTCGTTTCGTTTGGGTAATACAACTTTTTACAACAAATTTTTTATTTTTTAGGTTTTATTTGGGTAAATTTTTTATATTTTTTATGTTTTCTGGAGTAAAAACTAAAATTAAGTATGGATGTATTATATTTATGTAATTGGATTTTTAGAATTTTAATTTAATTATCAATAATTAATAAATTGATGAGGTGATGATAAAAATTTAATTTTCATAAAATATTTTTAATAGTATACACAAATCAAACATGTTTATTTTGTAATTGGGTTTTCAGAATTTTAATTTAATTAGCAATAATTAATAAGTTTATGGCTAGAATTTAATTTTCATGGAATATTTTTAAATATTCTTAATAATATATACAAATCAAACACATTTCTCTCCAAAGTAATTATGCATTTTTCTCTTTTAATTAAATTGGTTAATTAAAAAATGCTATATTAACAAGTGTTATATGAAATCAATTATAGTTAATTTGAGTACGAGTTATCAATAAATCGTAATATTATAACGAATTTTATTTAAGAATTAACAATCTCCATAGTAAAATGGGATTAATCTATATATATAAAAATCATATTCCATATTTTGTCAAATGTATATATGTTTAACTTATATATTAATATTCTTATAATTAATAATAATAATAATTTAAAATAAAGTTACAGTTTATTTAGTTTTATGATTAGTTTTTTTAAGAGGGATATTTATTATGGATTGGTGTCTATTGATATTTATTAGCCATTTACTTTATATGGTTGTTTTGATGTTTGTTATGGATTGATGTCTATGAGCATTTATTGGCCACTTAATTTATATGGCCGCTTTGATGTTTATTAAGAATGGATGTCTATTAACATTTCTTAGCCATGTAATTTATATGGTTGCGCTAATTACTACATAGATTAGCAAAATTATTTTTTTTAAATAAATAGTTTTTATTTTGGATAGTTAATAATAATATTTCTATATTGGTAAATGTGTCTAGCTTTTAGAATTTTAATTTAATTATTAATAATTATTCAAAAGATGGTAATAAATTAACCTTCATAGAATATCTATGGAATATTTTTAATAATAATTAGAGATAGAGGATGATGATGGGCTAGATATGCATCTTGGTTGGGCATGATACTTTATTATGGTGAGGCATGGGACATTGCATGTTGGATCCATGATGTTGACGTGGTGGATTGTTTTGGTGCCAAAGTTTTATTTTCTTAATTGCATATCTTTGGATTGATGGATGTTAGGCTTAATCAAAATATGGTTGGGATATGATATATGTGGTGGTAAGACTTCTTCTTAATTGCATATCTTTGGATTGATGGATGTTAGGGTCAATCAAAATATGGTTGGGATATGATATATGTGGCGGTAAGACTATTTTGAAGAGACCACCGCCTTCTTTCAACTCTAATGAAAGTGCATTTTTGATGCCTTGGGCACATTTGTGCTATCATTTGAGTTGGAATGACACCCCTTGGAGTGGAATAGATACAACGACATGCAAGACAAAGAGTTGGGTTAAGGACTGTGAAGGGTTAGCTTGGGGTAGACCAACCTTTGACATGCCCCAAAAGATTAGTATAAGTAATGGAAGGTGAAGAGGCCAAACATAACAACATCAACTCTACTAAAATTGGAGCTACATGAAAAAAGTGGGACAAACTACAAGGTGATGTCATATGAATGAAACATAGTCCAAACAAAGTACATTTTAGGTTGATCAAACCACAAAAGTGAAACATCATAATGTCACATGACCCAAAGGCACAAAAATCAAACAAACTAGAAAATAGAATAAACAATTTTAAAATATTTTAGATAAAAGATGCCAACCATATTTGTAAATAAAAACTTATATAAGATGACAACAACTACCCTTTATCAAACAAACTAGAGAATAGAATAAACAATTTTAAAATATTTTAGATAAAAGATGCCAACCATATTTGTAAATAAAAACTTATTTAAGATGACAACAACTACCCTTTTTATATTTTAACATGCCCCATGATAAAAATAAAAGGAAAAACTTATGTAATAAACCAGTGTAGATCCATCTTAAACACCGATCTACCAAGCACCGAGAGGGATCAAATTTCTTGTGATACAAACTTCTTTTAAATTTAAAATATTTTTGATCCCTCCCATTGCTTGATAAATCATGGTGGTGTGGTGTGGTGTATATTTATAATATATAGTATATATATATTAGATAATTGCATTTTGAATATATAAATAGATTCAATGACTAAATAACATTTTTGAATGCATAAATGGATTCAATGTCTTGAAAATCCTCTTAGGCACACAACTTAAACTTGAATTCCAACAAATCTTTACTACATTCTCACAAAATTAATGTAAAAATACTTTTAAAAAGGGCCAAAATGTCGAATAATGAGATTAGTTGAAATGCTTTACCCATAATATTTGTTTTCAATTGTTTCTTAAGCCATATATAAGACAAACATATTTCACAATTGGTTTATATAAGAGATAAGTACTTATTTTTCATATATATATATATGACCAAATAAAATACTTATCTCTTATATAAACTACTTCTGAAATATGCATGTATTATATATAGACAACTCAAATTGAAATATTTTACTTAACATGGAATTGTGTGTGGATTTCCTTTCTACATGGGAAATTGATATCAAAATATATAGCTGAAAATAGATACTCATATACTTTATTTAAGTTCTATATTAAGATATTTTTAAACATTAAAGAACTATACATCTTTTGTACCAAAGTGAAAATATAATTTTTTTTAAATTTTAATTACTTTATATTTTAGTTATAATTCAGGGTGAGACATATAGTTCTACCAATAACAACATTGTTTTTAATTTAGGGAATATTTTATTTTTATTTTAAACGAGATATATCAATTTCAAATTCAACACAGATGAACTTACACATCCTTTAAATTGTAAAATTATTTAAGTTCTATATTAAGATATTTTTAAACATAAAAGAACTATACATCTTTTGTACCAAAGTGAAAATATAATTTTTTTTAAATTTTAATTACTTTATATTTTAGTTATAATTAAGGGTGACATATAGTTCTACCAATGACAACATTGTTTTTTAATTTAGGGAATATTTTAATTTTATTTTAAACGATATATATCAATTTCAAATTCAACATAGATGAACTTACACATCCCTTAAAT
>APFE030627565.1:1664-39147 GCA_000404065.3 Pinus taeda
ACAATTTGGCGTTTCATCTTCTAGGGTTAGGTTTTGGGATGTTAAGGGTTTTCCATTGTTTCTCAACAATAAATATGCGTTCGAGCCTCATTGTAACATAGTTCAAAGGCATGTAGTCACCACATCTCTTCTCATAGATAAGCTACCATCGCCCTAGCTGATTTGTTTCCATTTCTGTTTGTAAGCATATTTCAGTATTTTACATTAATGAAATGAAGTATTATTTCCATTGTATCTCTATGTTTATGGTTATCTCTATAATTTATTGCATTCTTGTTTAAATCTGAATCAGCTTTACACATAAAACCCTCTAGTATTTATGTTATTTAATATCATCATCATATTTTATATAATGTGGTCTTATCCTACACGAATGTTTAGTGCTTCTATATTTCCTTAATTTTAACTCAACCTCATTTCTCATCCTGCACAATTATTCCATAATTTAACCAATTTAAATCCTCACATAAAACCCCCATCGGAAATATAATAGATATAAGTTATTGATCCTTTGATAACCATGGTTATTATCTGTTTTTTTTTTTTAATTCTAATTTCCCCTGGTAGTAAAATCATTATGAATTTCATGGCTTAAATTTTGAGAAAGGGATTGAGTTATTTGCCTTATAATTTTTTTTTATAATCAAACCCGACACTTTATATAGGTATATGAGTCCATAGGCCGCAAGGTTTGAGCTCTTGCTCTGATACCATTTGTAACATGCCTCCTACGCCTACCTGAAAATTTAACTCCTAGGCTCCCACCATGTAAATTTTTTTGTTAAGATTGAACCCTTGTCAAGGGTTTCTTTAGCCCACCAACATTTAATAACTTAAGTGTAAAGTATCTAATCTAACCATGCATCAGAATCACAGTTCTATAGACTTAGTCCACTATTATACAATGGGTAGAATGGTTAAAAACAACTCTTGTGTACATATGAACTGGATAATCGGCCCATTAAAAACTATACAGTGAAGTACATGCATTTATATCTTGTAGTCTTTATTGGCCAAGCTGAGATAGAGACATAGTATAACATTAATACATACTATGCTCTTCCTCTAACATAATGATGATCAACTTTAGATTTACTGGATAATTAACCCATCCATACATATGTATCCCATAAGCCAACTTCATGTAGTAATCCTATAATTCCATAAGGGTCCCTTGCGGGTTCTATCATGCACAAGCAATCACAATCCCATATTATGCTTCTACCACTACCTCTACTTTGGCAGTAAAAGTCACATGCATGAGATATGGAATCACTTATCAATACATTGGCTAACACATAACTGACGCAATATGAGAAAGAATCTGGAACCCTCATTATGTGTACTTCATCACAATGCATAGATTAGATAAATTGTACCCTAGCCTCTATAATTACAAACTCATAATAAAAATCATTCATCAAGCAAAGATATCATTCTCCTACACAATTAACACCCATACAATTAAAACAATAAACTGAAATCATTGCAACCATTTGCATGATAGGGAGCAACATACAGTACAATCCACGCATATGATACTAACTAAAGCTCACTTGGAGGGATGAGAACCACCACCCAACCATGAATCACCTCTGATTACCATTGAGCCAAGGTTCTTGCCAAGGATCAACTATCCTCAATTGATTAATGAATTGGGTATTTAATACCCTCTTTCATGACTTAGTTTCCATTAGTGGCATCTCGCTTTTATGGATTTTTCCATTTGCCTATGTATTTTTCGAAAAAGCTCGTCTTTATCTCCCATGAGGCTTTTCCTCATAAAATCTTTCCTTTGTCTCCGGCAAATATTTTATCTCTGATGTATCTTTATCTCCTATCAATCTGATGGATCTCCAATCCATCCAATCTTATCTAGAATCACATCTAGAATCTTTATCATGAAATATTCATTTTTATCCCATTCCTCAATGGGATTTGGCAAGAATCTCCTCTCTCTTGGTGCTCCAATCTCAAAGTGATTTATTTTATTAATTTATTTAATAATACATTTGTTTTTCATATTACATATCACACCTAGCTTTCCTCAGCTTAGGTTTAGAATAGTTTAACGCACAAAGGAGGGTATCACACGTAGGTTTCCTCAACTTAGGTTTAGAATAATTTAGCACGCAAGGGAGGGGTGTTAAAAATAAAATGAGATCAATAATTACACAAGTGCATTTAGTACCATTTATGTTGAAAATTATCCAAAAATAAAAAAATGTAGATGACCAAACATTACGATATCCTTAATTTTCATTAATGAGACATGATATTATGGAGATCTACTACCTTAACTGATGTAGGCAGATTCTTGCTCCCAAAACTGTCAAATCATTTTGGAGACAAAGCTCCAAAGGGTGTTTAGACATGGAGAAGAAATTCTAATTCCTTATTGAATAATTTTAGTTTCTTTAATTATCATAGAGAACATGAGGGATTTTATGGAGTGATTCTAGGGATAGATTTAGTGGTTTTAGGATTTAGGAAAATTTGATTTATGGAGTGATTTATCTGTGATTTATGGAGTGATTTTAGGATCTAAAAAAATCTGTGATGTTTCTAAATTCTATCTTTTATAAGCCTATGGGCAATAAAAAAGAGAAGAGAGTAAGTGTGCTAAAAAGAGAAGATGGTCAAATGAATGTGAAATGAGGCCATAGAGAGAATGGAGAGGTTCCGATTAGATGTATATATAGATTATGTTAATGAAATGAAGCTTTTATCGTATGATTGTCTGTATAACAATGTTTTTACTTTGTGACATTAGATAGATTTTTGTATGATTACTACATTAGAACATGTTTTATTATTATTATTAATCAATAATATTAATAGGTGATTATGTTTAATCAAAGTTGAAGAGTGTTGACTATCAAACATAGTCAAACATAATCTACCTCACTAGAAAACTATATTTGTGATTTCGAATTACGATGTTGGATAAATTGCAATGTAATGTAACATTGCGATAATGTTTGTCATATGCAATGTTGGATATATTTATGTACCATTCTAATGTTACAATATTAATATTATTATATTCCATTGTATTAATATTAATATTTTTATTATTAAACATTTTAAAATATTGATTGTGGTCGACCTCAGATGATATTAGTTGACTATGGTTGATAGTGTTTGACTTTGGTAAACCATCATTGACTATGATTAAATATGGTTGAGTGAAATTCACTAAGGATGACTATGAGTGAACAAGATTAACTATTGTTAAATATGATAAATATATGGTTGACCAATTTTGATCATGGTTAATTATTTTAACATTGACTATAAAAGATGACTTTGTTTGACAATATTTAACTGATATGGTAAACTATGTTTGACTATATCTATCAATAGTAATACTAAGTGATTATGCTTGACCAATGTTTAAGAGTGTTAATTGCTAAACATAGTTAAACATAGTCAAACATATTGAAACATTTGCAACCACATTAATAAATCAATGCTTTTTAAACCACATTAATATTAATATTATTAAATGTTTTTAAACATTGATTATGGCTGAGCATGGTTTAATCATGGGTGGACATGGTTTGACTAAATTGACCATTATTGACCATAAATTTCTATGATAGATTATGGTTGTCTATATTGATAATGAATGGATATTGTTGACTATGGTTTACCATGTGACTCGGGTTGACCATATTTGACCATATTGACCTTTTTTGGCCATCACCGAGTATGGGTTAACCCTCATTTTCAAAAGTTGATTATGGTGATTATAGTTGACCAAAGATGACAATGATTGACTTGCTTGAAATACTGAGAGGGGGTGAATCAATATTTATCTTACAATTAGTAAATTATTAAATGTTAGAGCATTAGAAACAAATTTAAACATAAATCATGAACATAACATGAGAGAAGTACACAATTTTTTTTAGGTTGAAACCCTTTTAGGAGAAAACCCATTGATCTCTTTTCTCATATAATTTATGAGTACAAGATATCTCAGCTCTAACTAAAAGGGAAGCTCCAACTTCCTAGTACTATAGAAAATAATTAAAATTATTAGGAAGCACCAACTCCTAAAAGGATGCTCGGACACCCTAGTTTTCCAACTTCAATTGGAAGGGTGCTCCAATGCCCTAGTTTTATCGGCTTCGACTGAAAGGATTCTTCAAAACCTTGCAAGATCCAATATTCCCTAATACCACTTTTCCACCCTTAATTATTTTCAAGCTACAACTTAACAGAGACTTCACTTTTCTACCTTGCACCACCCAACCACCCTAAAATATAAAGAATAGAGAAATAGTTGTGGGCATCTATACCAGGGGAAATGCCCCACTTCTAAAGATATTCAATAAACCCCCTTATTACTATTGGAATATTTTTAAATATGTACAAACTATATTAATTTCCAACCTTTAGAACATCTCCTCGTACACTATCAACTCTAATAACTATAAAAATTGATAATTCCTTTAGGAAACTTAATAAATTTTTACAGCATGTTTACATACCTCAAGTTTTCTTATGTAAAGTATGCCATTGAATTCCATGTGCTATGAACATGTATTCCTTTTCCCCTGATATCTACTTTGAGAAGCTGGTTATCAATTTTTTTCCTATGATTTTAGCACACTAATTCCTTTATCCATTGTTGTAAATGAGACCCCCCTTTTATTTCTATTAATGGCTAACAAGATAAGAATTTTATGCTCTCATGTGAGTCTAAAACCAATCACTATTCATAGGGCTACTATGGCCCAAATATCATAATAATATTGACCTTAAAAAGGACCTTGGAAATACCGTTGAAATGGTTCACAATATAACAATGAAATTCTACTACAAAAATGTTAAGTGTATCAGAGATAGACCTGAGAAAAATAGAGATTTGTACTCTTGGAAAAAGGAATATAGTTATCAGAGTTACCTTTACGCAGCTTACCTCAACTGGTCCATAAAAAGTAGTTCAATAAATCCCTTTCCTCAGATTTGATCTACCCTTGTCTAAACTATGGAGATTATCCTTAAACACTTGGACTTTAGATAGTGGCTTCTTGCTAAAAGAGATTAGTAAAAAATGCAGGATAATTGTACCAGGAAAAATATTCCCTCATTGGTGTAGATAATAAGTCTTCAACAGTGACCTAAATTTTCCTCAAACTCCACTCCAAACCATCCACACAGATCTCAGAAAAAATAGTTGTATTGTCAAAATATGCTTTAGGAAGACATCCCATAAAGGGATCCACAAATATGATTCAAATAGACCATAATAAATCTCACGAGAAAGACCTTAACTCAAGTTAAACAAGGTCTTATATAGCCATGAAAAAGCATTGAAACAACCTAATAGAGTCAATTAGTTCATTTGTCATCAATTGTCTTCGAATCTGTAAATTTTCTATTATGAAATAATTGAAAGCTCATACACCTTTTACTGGCATGAGTTCGATCAATCACTATTTGGGAAGCCATGATGAATCTTGTCATCAAAGTTTTGGTCGAGAGCATGAAGAAAGCTTGAGTTTTTGGGAGTTGTCATCACAATTCTTGAGTCAAGAGATTCATGTCAAAATGAGGGCATGTTAGAAGATTTGCTTGAACACTCATGTATAGTCAAGGGGATGTTGTTCAAAGAAACATGGTTTTCAAATATCACACTTATTTCCATCTTCTAATATCCCTTATTCCCCTCAAGACTCATCATTTATATACTAACTCCCCATTTCCTACTCTTAGTTTCCCTTATCCTCTTATTCTAACCCATATTCTACCCTAGGGCTAGTTCCCCTTGATAAACCATCATTGTGCATGATGAGCGAATATCACCCACATACCCCATACACAAGCCCACCTCATCATACTCAAATCTAAAACCCAAATACTCCTACTCTCCCATGCTCTAATATGATTATTCTTCAAGTGGGGAGTTGGCCAAACATCACGTCTAATCATACCATTAAGGATTAAGGATCAAATTCAAATTTCAGAAGGAGACCACCATTTCCATTCGTTTTGATCGCTAACAAATACTTTGGCTCATCGTGCATGACATTCGAAGGTTGATCAGAGTTTGGAGAGAAGATTTCAGAGGAACTGAGAAATCATGCTATGCCATTTCTATGCAACTATTGCATAACGATTACTTGAGTCTATCAGTGACTACATAGGTTAATTCTAGTTCTTATGAGGTAGGGGTCTATTATTTACTCCCTCAAATTCGTGTTTAATATTTCAATTAAGGATTGTAATACCCATATACCTTCTCTTCAAAAATATTGTAGCACACACCCTATCTAGCACACACATGGTGAATTCTATAAAACTCAAAGCCGCATATTTTTGTTGTGAATCTTAGTCAACGTGGGATCTTGAGTGGTTAGAGTGAAATATGGGTCAGAACAGAAAGTTTGCCCGCTCATATTCTATGTTGTAAGTCATCTATGTCATCACTATGCAGTGGTATTGTGTAGTAATGGTTTGTACTGTCACGAATGTAAAGTCTCCCACTCCCCTTTCTGTACACGGTGTCTGCCACAAAGTCAAAGCTATTTTTCTAGTTGTTTTTTAAGTTAAATGCCTCCTACCACAAGAAAAATGGGAGGGGATGTTGTACATACTGAGCCAAAGACTTTAGCCTTAGTGAATTCTTCCCCATCTATCACATTTTCATATTGCAATGGTCGATGAATTCCATTTTTCCAAAAGGTCGAGAAAGTGGGCCATCACACAAGGCTAGCTAGTCTTTTGCCTTGAATTTCAAGAATGATAGGGTCAAATAAGGCGATTTAGAGATTGTTGTCAGACAGAATCCTATTGCAAATGCTACATGGATTCCTACAACTAGTGAGAAGTGGTTTAAAGGGGACGATATGGATGTCTCAGCCTTTAAGGAGTTTGTTAAATCCAGGTTTAGCAACAAATTTGCGACAACCTTTCCCACTGTGTATCTTCAAGACAATTATAATGAGTTGTTGAAGGTAATACAAAGGTATTTTAAATGTGAAGGTAGATTTAGCAGTGATTACCAATACCACTTGAGACTTATGTTGCATTTCATAGATTAAAAGCTAATGAATTTACCTTTCTTCTTAATCAAGAGCCTGGAGAGAATGGCAAAAAAGGTTAAACTTCAAAAGGATAATCACATCTCAAGTTTGTTTCATTTTTCCCTTATCAAAATTCTTGTTAAGATTGTAGTGGTCAAAAAGAAGGTTCATTTGTCTAATTTTCTGTCTAGTCTTGGTATATCACCTCAGACAGACTCTTCATCAATCAAAATTTGTGAAGAAAAACAAGAAGCTCATGGAACACATGATGAAAAAATAACTCAGATAATGGAAGAGTGCCACATGCAGATGATGGGAATAATACAAGATAATGAAGATGATAATAAATTTGTTCAATAATTGATTGAAGGTTGCGATAGAGAAGTATGTGAGGCCTCCAAAACCTTGGATAGATGTAAGCACTTTGTCAAATGGAAAATTCCTACAAGAAGGAAATGCAAGAACCTTTATGTCAGAAACTTGGTGATAAAGACAAGGCTAAGATATATGAAGAAAAGATTAACAAAGGCATCGAGACTAGTAAGGAAGTACAAAGATGAAGTTGGGATACCTCCACCACGAAATGTGCTTATGCCAAGGTCTAAGGTTCAACATGAATCAAAACCTCCCCAACCAGAGTTTACCGAAGAAAAATACCCTCCTCCTAAAGTCAAAGAAGTTAAAACACCCACCAATAGAGCATCCATCAAGAGAAGAAGGAGGTAACAATCCTTTGTTTGAAGTTTTGAAATTTTGTCCATGACTGAATATTGCTTGTCTATAATGCATAGGAGGGGTACATTTTTTCTTTCAAGTTGTAGTTGGAATTGTTGTCTACATGTTGATATGGTTTTGGACATGTTGAAGGGGCTACGACACTGTGGTTTTGAGATGAAGCCTGATGGTGTAAAGGAGGTAATATTGGAAGTTCAACTATGAAGTCTCTACATAGTTGTTATGCACCTCTTGCCTATAGGTTTTCGCAAGTGCTATGAAGATGCCGGCTATTAGAGGTTGAATGGATTAACATGTAGTATAGGTGGGAGATAGATCAAACCACTAGTCACTAGTCACGTGCTGCATTGGGAGAAAAATGTGCCAACATAGCCGCTACCCAACCACTACCTAGTTGTTGCACATCCAATAGCTAGTTGTTCATGGTTTTTACTATTTTTATTAATATAAAAGGATATGATTTGAAGATAGGCATTGTTTTTAGAGATATAGTTTTTTCTAATAGGATAAAGTGATATATAGTTGATGTTTTGTTTGTTTTTTTTTTATCATTAGAGGAAAAAGACTTGAAACAATAGTATATTTCCTCCTTTTGGTTTAGTTTGATCCACTGTATGGATCAAAGATGCATGGCATCTAGACACCTTTTCACTTGCAGTTGTACGTTTATTTAAGTCTGAAAAATAGATGGAATAGGGGTTGGCTGGCTAGAATGCTAGAGACTTGGTTATTGTATTCACTGTATGAATTAAAACCAGAAGGCTGAAGCCAGTTTGAGGAGGGATTCATGCATATGATTTTGTTTGTATGTATTGTGCCTCTGTAATTGTGATTTAGTTTATTTAATAAAATCCATGTTGTAATTCTTCATGTTCTGTTTGAAGTATTTTATCAGAATTCAAAGGTTTTCTCTGGTTTAACCTCATGAGCATTATATGTGCTTTTCTTCCCTGGTCGATCAAATTCATTCTTGATAGATGCTTGATCTATCTTTCTTATTATGTTTCATCCTTTCACTACAACAATATCCTTTTCGAATATTACTAATAGGTCTCACTTTCTTTCCCCTTTGAGGATTGGCCTCCATATCCATTATTGATTCATATTTAGCCCATGATCTTGGTTTTCCCTGACCTCTTCACTCACAACCATCAAATTAGTTTTAAACACCCCATGACTTTAATAACTAGTCTAAATCCTTATTTTGTCAGTCTATCGATTGATAGTCGATTCAGTGAGAGAGACCTCTCCAAGGTTAGGGGGACTGGACCTTAACCTGCAAGTGTTTTTTGGTTACCTCTATGGCCCTTTCCTTAGCATAAAGGGATTTACGAAGTGCTAAGATATTGGTGTCGTTGTTGGGGAATGAACGAAAGTGTTAATATTCTCCGAGAAATATTGTCAAAGTTTGAGATTTAGTTGTTGATGGTGAACAAGAAACATACACAAATAGGTTGAACCATTCACCTAGTGACACCGAGTTCAAAGGATCCAGCGGATTGAAATTTCACAGTGACTCCACTGGTCAGAGGTCAATAATCTCAAGAATTATTGTTAATTTATTTCAAGATTGGTCTAAGAACCAATCCCAGGTATGAATCTATGGACATATATCATATTCCTAGTTTTCCAAATCCCTGCCTCTTGTTGATTGGTCAACCTATCTTCCAATATTCAATGATGGAAAGGGAGGAGATATTGCTCGACATTTAATTCAATTTCGTAGGCATGTATGTAGACTAGAATTTGTATTTCATGATGATTCATTGATGAACATTTTTATGGCAACCTTAGAGGGAAATGCAAGATCATGGTATGAAGGGTTTCCAGTTGCTAGTCTTTGTTCTCTAATGGATTTTTAGTCTGCATTTTGTATAGATATTTAAACAAATTCATCCTTCTATAGTGTTGATAGAAAGATTTTGTGGAAGATTTAATGATCTGTTTCAACTCATGGGTATTGAAATTTATGATCATGATGTAATGAATGATGAAATTGAAGAATCCTCGTTTGAGTTGTATTTTCCTTAGGATGAAACATGAGAAGTATAACAAGAAGCAACTGAAAATGAAATTAACCAGTAGACAATAATTCTAGCAACTGAAGATGAAATTGGTCAGCTAGAGATTGGTGAATAAGAAAAACAGATTTATCCTCTTAAGCCTGATCAAGAAGAGGAGAGGAGAAAAGAGGAAGATGTGATTCAAGGGCCTCTTGCAAAAGAAGATTTCATTCAGGGTCATGTGCCTCCAGATTCAGAAAATGAAGGGTTTATTTAAGAAAAGCATATTGTTTCAGATCCTATGGATGTGCACATTATTACCATGGTTTCCTCAATTGAAGAGGAAAAAATAAAAGAACAAATTCCTCTTTCTGATCATAAAATGAAAGTAAAAAATCATTTGTGTGAAGATCATTTTACTGGCCACTTGAAATCATTGAAGGAAGAGGTTTGTATTCCCATGGACAATTTACTACATGAATTATGTGAGATTGTGATTTTTTTAGATTTTGGTTCTCAACATTAGTGGAATTGTGAGTTTCTAATATATTTTTACTTATGCCTTCTCAAGGGAACTATGCACGACACTCAGTCAAGTAGCCTTCTACTTGATTGGCTACATTGGAAAGAGGTGATTACCTAGTGTACATAATTTCAACATATGCAAGATTCCACTGTACATACCATGTTACTTTCAATATTGCAAGTGTTGGTGGTTGCCACTGATACTTGAAGACCAAGGTGAAGGCCATAAGGTCTTAGTGGTCTGTTGCCATAAGTGAAGTCACTCAGTAGCAATTTTTAGTCAGTTCAAGTCAGTTAAATTTTCCAGTTTGTTAGTCATTTTTTCAATTTTGTACACTGATTTCATTGCCCAATGGATAGCTTTTTGGTCTGTGTTGTTATTCTTGGTACCTTAGAGGGAGTCCTCCATCACAAATGGATCCGATGTTAGAGTCATCTATTTTTTTAGTCATCGAGTGTCTTCGAATCTGTAAATTTTTTGTTATGAAATAAGTAGAAACTCATAGCCATTTTTCTCTCACGAGTTCAACCGTGAATTGTCTCGGAAGTCGTGAATCTGGTCGTCAAAGGTTTGGTTGAGAATGTGAAGTGGTGTTTGAGATTTTGGGTGTTGTCGTCACAATTTTTTAGTCAAGAGGCTCATGTAAAAATGAGGGTATGCTAGAAGATTCACTTGAACACTAATTTACAGTCAAGCAGATGTTGTTCAAAGTAGAATGGTTTTAAAATATCACACTTATTTACCTCTTATAATATACGTTCTTCTCCTCAAGACTCATCATTTATATACTAATTCCCCATTTCCTATTCTTGTTTTACCTTATCCTCTTATTCTATACCTTATTCTATGCTAGGCCTAATTCCCCTTGATAAACCATCATTATGCATGATGGGTGAATACCACCCATTTACCCCATACACAAGGCCACCTCATCATACTCAAATCTACTTCCCAAATACTCCTACACTCCCCTGCTCTAATATGATTATTCTTCAAGTGGAGCGTTGACCGAACATCACATCTAATCGTACCATTAAGGATTAAGGATCAAATTCAAATTTCACAAGGAAACCACCATTTCCATTGGTTCTGATCAATGACAGATACTTTGGCTCAACATGCATGAGTTTCAAAGGCTCATCATAGTTTGGAGAGAAAATTGTAGAGGAATGCATAAATCATGCTATGCCATCGCTATGCAACTGCTACGTAATCATTCCCTGAGGCTACGAATGATTGCACAGGTTAATCCCAATTTGTGTGAGGTAGGGTTCTATTACTTACTCCCTCAAATTCATGTTTAATATTTCAAAAAAACGTTTTGCACACACCCTATCTACCATGCACATAGTAAATTCTAAAAAAATCAAAGCTGTGTCTTTTTGGTACGAATCCTAGTCAACATGGAATGGTGAGTGGTTAGGGTGAAATATGGGTCATAAAAAAAAGCTTTCCCTCTCATCTTTTATATTGTAATTTTTAGTTGTCATCACTATGTAATGCTGTTGTGTAGTAAATGTTTGCATTGTCACAAATGTAAAGTCTCCCGCTCTCCTTTCTGTACATGTAATTTCCCACAAAGTCAAAGATTTTTTTCCATATTTTTTTAAGGTTAAATGGCTCATACCAAAAGCAAAAAGAGAGGGTATGTCATGCGTACTCAACCGAAGACTTTAGACTTAGTGAACTCTTCCCCAGTTATCATATTTTTCTTTGAGAATGTTGGATGCATTTCATTTTTCAAAAAGGTTCAGAAAGTAGGCCATCACACAAGGTTGGCTAGCCTTTTTGCCTTGAATTTTAAGAATGACAATGTCAAATTGTGGGATTTAGAGATGTTTTTCACAAAGAAACTTGTTTCAGATGCCACAGGGCTTCCTACAGCTGGTGAGAAGTGGTTTAAAGGGGATGATATGGATGTCTCAACCTTTAAGGTGTTTGTTAAACCTGAGTTTAGCAACAAATTTTCCATAACTGCCATGACATTCCCAAATATGTATCTTCAAGATGATTATAGTGAGTTGTTCAAGGTAATACAACGAGTATTTTACATGTGAAGGTACATTGAGCAGGGCTTACGAATACCACATGAGACTTCTGTTGCATTTCACACATTAAAATAACATGAGCTTACCTTTCTTCTTACTCAAGAGTATGGAGAGAATGGCAACAGAGGTTCAACTTCAAAAGGATAATCACATTGCAACTTTGTTTCATTTTTCCATAATCAAAATTATTACTAAGTTTGTAGTGGACAAAAAGAAGGTTCATTGGTTTGATTTTATGTCTAATCTTGGTATATCACCTCAGATAGACTGTTCATCAATAAAAAATTGTGAAGAAAAACAAGAATCTCATGGAATAGATGACGAAAAAATAACTCACATAGTGGAAGAGTGCTAGAGTAAGATGATTGGAATAATACAAGATAATGAATATTATAACAAATATGTTCAACAATTGATTGAAGATTGTGACAAAGAAGTATTTGAGGTCTCCAAAACCTTGGATAGATGTAAACACTTTGTCAAATGGAAACCTCCTGCAAGAAGTCAATACAAGAACCTTTATGTCATAAGCCTAATGCCAAAGAAAAGGGTAAGGTATCTGAAGAAAAGATTAGCAAAGGCATGAAGACTAGTAAGGAAGTGCAAAGAGGTTGTTGGGATACCTCGACTTGGAAATGTGCTTAGGCCAAGTTCTAAGGTTCAACCCAAATCAAAACCTCCCAGACCAGTGTTTACTGAAGAAAAATACATTGCTCCTAAAGTAATAGAAGGAAAAGAATCCACCAAAAGAGCATCCATCAAGAGGAAGAGGAGGTAAGAATAGTGTGTTTGAATTTTTGCATTTTTGTCCATGACTAAAAGGTTCCTTGTCTATACTGCGCAGAAGGGGTACATTTGTGTTGTCAAGTTATAGTTTGAATGTTTGTAAGTATTTTGAGATGGTTCCAGACATGTTGAAGGGGCTGTGATACTTTGGTTTTGATTTGATGAAGCCTGATGGGGTAGAGTAGGCAGTATTGGAATTTCAACTAGGAAGTCACTACACAGTTTCTGCGCAACCCCTACCAACAGATTTTTTCAAGTGCTAGGAAGATGCTAGCTATCAAAGGCTAAATGGATGAATGTTTAGTAGAGGTGGGAGACAACTCACATCACCAGTCACTAGCCACATGCCACCTTGGGAGGAAAAGGTGCCAGCATAGCTGCTACCTAGTCGCTGCACAACCAACAACCATGTGTTCATGAGTTTTAGTATTTTTATTGATCCAAAAGGATATGATTCGAAGATAGGAATGCTTTTTAGAGATATGTTTTTATGTAATAGGATAAAGTGGTAAACAATTGATGTTTTTTTTGTTTTATGTTTTATCATTAGAGGAAAAATACTTGAAACAACAATATATTTCTTGCTTTTGGTTTAGTTCGATGCACTGTTTGGATAAAAGATGCATTGCATCTAGAAACCTCTTCACTTGCAGTTGTATGTTTATTTAAGTATGAAAAAAGAGATGGAATAGGGGTTGTTTTGTTAGAATTCTAAAGTCTTGGTTATTGTATTCATTATATGAATGAATAGCACAAGGCCAAAACAAGTTTGAGCAGGGATTCATGCGTATGATTTTCTTAGTATGTATTTTTCCTTTTGTAATTGTGATTTAGTTTCTTTAATAACATCCATGTTGTAATTATTCATGTTTAATTTGAAGTATTTTTTATTACGATTGAAACGTTTTGTTTGGTTTAACGTCCTGAGGATTATGTATTTTTCTCCCATGGTCGATCAAATTCATCCTTGATAGATTCTTGATCTGTCTTTCTTATTTTGTTTCATCCTTTCCCTACAACGATATCCTTTTCAAAGATTACTAATAGGTCCTACTGTCTCCCCCCATGAGGATTGGCCTCCATGTCCCTTATTCATTCAGATTTAGCCCATTGATCTTGGTTTTCCCTATCCTCTGCACTCACAACCATTAAATCAATTTTTAACACCCATGAGTTTAATAACTAGTATAAATCCTTATCTTGTTAGTGTATTGACTGATAGTCGATTCAGTGAGAGAGACCTCTTTAAGTTTAGGGGGACTGGACCTTAACTTGCAAGTGGTTTGTGGTTACTTCTGTGGCCCTTTCCTCAGCCTAAAGGTATTTACAAAGTGCTAACATATTGGCACTATTTCCAGGGAATGAACTAAACTGTTAATATTCTCTGGGAGATATTTTCAAAGTCTAATATCTAGTTGTTGATGGTCAAAAACAAATAGGCGGAGATAGGAAGAATCATTCACCTAACTAATCCGAGTTAAAGGGATCGAGTAGATTGAAATTTCATGGTGACTCAACTGGTCAAAGGTCAGTAATTTCAAGAATTATTGTTGAATGAT
Organism: Pinus taeda; assembly: GCA_000404065.3. Classification (NCBI taxonomy): domain Eukaryota; kingdom Viridiplantae; phylum Streptophyta; class Pinopsida; order Pinales; family Pinaceae; genus Pinus; species Pinus taeda. The sequence goes on from APFE030627565.1 coordinate 16,359, forward strand.
TTAAAGATGTGTACAAGAACCAATCCTAGGTATGCTCCTATGGACGTATCTCATATTCTTGTTTTTCGAAATCCCATGCCTCTTGCTGATTGGTCAACCTATATCCAAATATTCAGAGATGGAAGGGGAGAAGATGTTGACCGACATTTAATTAAATTCCACAAGCATGTATGTAGACTGGAAGTTATATTTCATGAGTATTCATTCATGAAAATGTTTATGGAAACCTTAGATGGAAACACAAGATCATGGTATGAATGTTTCCAACTGCTAATCAATGTTCTCTGATGGATTTCTATTCTGCATTTGGTATAAATTTTAAACAAGCTCATCCTTTTATAGTGTTGATAGAAAGATTTTCTGGATGATTTAATGATATTTTTCAGCTCATGGGTATTGACATTTATGATCATGATGTAATGATTGATGAAATTGAAGAAGCCTTGTTTGCGTTGTCTCTTCCTTAGGATTAAACTGGAGAAGTACAACAAGCAATAGTCGAAAATGAAACTGAATAGTAGACAACAATTCTAGTAGTTGAAGATGAAATTGGTCAGTTAGAGCTTGATGAAGAAATTCAACAAATTTATCCTCATAAGCTTGATCAAGAAGAGGATTGCAGTAAAGAAGAAGAGGTGATTCAAGGGCCTCTTGCAAAAGAATATTTCATTTAGGGATATCTACCTCTAGATTCAGAAAATGAAGGGTATGTTGAAGAAGAGCATGTTGTTTCAAATCTTATGGATGTGCACATTATTATTGTGGTTGTCTTAATTGAAGAGGGAAAAATCAAAGAAAAAATTCCTATTGTTGGTCATCAAATTAAGGTAAAAAATCATCTGTGTGAAGATCCTTTTACTGGCCAATCATTGAAGGAAGAGGTTTGTCTTCCCATGGCCAGTTTACTGCAGGAATTATGGGAGGTTGTGCTTTTTTCAGATTTTGGTTCTCAGCATCAGAAGAATTGTGAGTTTCTAATATCTTTTTCCTTTTTCCTACTCAAGGGAACTATGAGTGGCACATAGTCAAGTAGCCTTCTACTTGACTAGCTACATTGGAAAGAGGGGATTACCCAGTGTACATACTTTCAACATATGCAAGATTCCACTGTACATACTATCTCACTTTCAATATAAAAAGTGTGGGTGGTTTCCACTGAGATTTGAAGCCTGAGGAGAAGGCCATAAGTTCTCAGTGATCTTCTACCATAATTTAGTTTAGTAAGTAGTCATTTTCAATGATTTCAAATCAGTTAAATTTTTTAGTCTGTTAGTCACTTTTTCGGTTTCGTAGATTGATTTCATTTCCCAATGGATAGGATTCTCATATGCATTGTCCTTCTTGGAACCTCACAAGGAGGCTTCCATCCCCAATGGAGTCGATGTTATAGTCAGCTAATTTTTCAGTCGTCGAATGTCTTCAAATCTATAAATATATTGTTATGAAATAAGTCGAAACTCATAAACCTTTTACTGTCATGAGTTTGACCGAGCACTATTTGGGAAGTCATCATGAATCTAGTCGTCAAAGTTTTGGTCGACAACGTGAAGTGGTGTTCGAGTTTTTGGCTGTTGTCGTCACAATTTTTGAGTCAAGAGGTTCGTGTTAAAATGAGATTTTGTTGGAAGATTCAATTAACCACTCATTTACAATCAAGAGGATGTTGTTCTAAGCAGCATGTATTTAAAATATGACACTTATTTCCTTCTTCTAATATTACTTATTCCCCTCAAGACTCATCATTTATATACTAATTCCCCATTTCCTATTATTGTTCTCCCTTATCCTCTTAATCTATCACTTATTCTACCCTAGGAATAATTGCCCTTAATAAACCATCATTGCACATGATGAGTGAATACCACGCATATAACCCATACACAAGCCCACCTCATCATACTCAAATTGACTACCCAAATACTCTTGCACTCCCATGCTTTAATATGATTATTCTTCAAGTGGAGCACCATCCAAACATCACGTTTAATCATACCATTAAGGATTAAGGATTAAATTCAAATTTCACAAGCACATCACCATTTCCATTGGTTCTAATCATTGAGAGATACTTTGGCTCTTTGTGCACAAGTTTCGAAAGATGATCACAGTTTGGAGAGAAGACTGCAGAGGAACACAGAAATCATGCTATGCCATTGCTACACAAAATGTTACGTAACTCTTGTGCAACAATTCCCTGTAGCTACCAATGAATGCACAAGTTAATTCTAGTTTGTGTGAGGTAGGGGTCTCTTAATCCCTCAAATTCATGTTTAATATTTCAATTAAGGATTGTAATATGCATAGTACCTTATATTCAAAAAACTTTCTCCACACCCTTTATGTCACACACATAGTCAATTCTAAAAAACTCAAAGCCGTGTCTTTTTGGTATGAATCCTAGTCAACATGGAATTCTGAGTGGTTAGGGTGAAATATGGGTCAGAACAAAAAACTTCCCCCCTAATATTTTATGTTGTAAGCTTTCTTTGTCATCACTACTCAGCGCTATTATGTAGTAAGGTTTGTTTTTCGATGAATCTAAAGTCTCCCACTCTCCTTTCTATACACGTAGTTTGCCACAAAATCAAAGCAAATTTTCCAGGTGTTTTTAAGGTTAAATTTTTCCTACCACAAGGAAAAAGGGAGGGGATGCCATATGTTACTAGCCCAAGACTTTAGCCTTAGTGAACTATTCCCTAGCTATGAGATTTGGCTTCGATAATGTTGGATGCATTCCATTTTTCCAAAAGGCTCAGAAAGTAGGCCATCACATAAGGTTGGCTAGTCTTTTTTCCTTGAATTTCAAGAATGACAAGGTCAATTTGGGGGATTTAGAGATTGTTTTCATAGAGAGCTTATTGCAGATTCCATAGGGCTTCCTACAACTGGTGAGAAGTGGTTTAAAGGGGATTATATGAATGTCTCAACCTTTAAGGATTTTGTTAAACCTGAGTATAGCAACAAATTTTCCACAACATTCCCCACTGTGTATCTTCAAGACCATTACAGTGAGTTGTTGAAGGTAATACAAACGTATTTTACATATGAAGGTATATTTTGCATGGCTTACAAATACCACTTGAGACTTTTGTTGCATTTCAAAGATTAAAAGCCCATGTATTTACCTTCTTCTTACTCAAGAGTCTAGAGAGAATGGTAACAAAGGTTCAATTTGAAAAGAATAATCACATGTCAAGTTTGTTTCATTTTTCCCTTATCAAAATTCTTGTTAAGTTTGTAGTGGACAAAAAGAAGGTTCATTGGTATGATTTTCTTTCTAGTCTTGGCATATCACCTTAGACAGACTCTTCATCAATCAAAATTGGTTAAGAAAAAAAGGAAGCTCATGGAACACATGATGAAAAGGTAACACAGATAATGGAAGAGTGTGAGATGTAGATGATGGAAATAATACAAGATAATGAAGGTTATAAGAAATTTGTTCAACAATTGATTGAAGATTCTGACTGAGAAGTGCGTGTGGCCTACAAAACCTTGGATAGATGTAAACACTTTGTCAAATGGACACTTGCCGCAAGAATGAAATACAAGAACCTTTATGTCAAAAGCTTCGTGCTAAAGAAAACGATGATATATATGCAAAAAAGATTAGCAAAGGCATCGTGACTAGTCAGGAGGTACATAGAGGTATCTGAGACACCTCCACCAGGAAATGTGCTTAGGCCGAGGTCTAGGGTTCAACCTGAATCAAAACATCCCCAAACCAGTCTTTACTAAAGAAAAATACCCTCCTCCTAAAGTCACAGAAGGAAAAGCATCCACCAAAAGAGCATCCATCAAGAGGAAAAGGAGGTAACAATCCTTGTTTGAAGTTTTGTAGTTTTGTCCATGACTGAAAGGTTTCTTGTATATGCTGTGTAGTAGGGTTGGATTTTTGTTTTTAAGTTGCAATAAACATTTTTTGTTAGTATGTTGAGATGCTTTTGCATATGTTGAAGGGCCTATGATATTGTGGTTTTGATTTCATGAAGCCCAATGGTGTAAATGAGTCAATATTGGAAGTTCAACTATGAAGTCGCTACGCAGTTGTTGCGCAACCCCTGCCTATAGGTTCTTACAAGTGCTAGCAAGATGCCAACTATCTGTGATTGAATAGATGAACATGTAGAAGAGGTGGGAGACAACTCACGCCAATAGTCACCATCCACATTCCACCTTGGGAGAGAACGTTGCCACCATAGCCGCTACACAACCGCTACCCAGTCGTTGCGCAACCAACAACCAGTTGTTCATGATTTTTACTATTTTTATTGATCCAAAAGGATATGATTCGAAGATAGGAATGCTTTTTAGAGATGTAAGTTTTTGTAATAGGATAAATTGATAAACAATCGATGCTTTTTTGTTTTTTTTAATCATTAGAGGAAAAAGACTTGAAACAATAGTATATTTCTTCGTTTTCATTTAGTTCGATCCACTACATGGATTGATGCATTGCATCTAGACACATTTTCACTTGCAGTTGTATGTTTATTTAGGTTCGAAAATAGATGGAATAGGGGTCAGCTAGTTAGAATGCTAGAGGCTTGGTTATTGTATTCACTGTATGAATGAATAGAAAAAGGCCAAAGCTAGTTTGAGTAAGGATTAATGTGTATGATTCTCTTAGTACGTATTGTGCCTCTGTAATTATGATTTAGTTTATTTAAAAAATCCATGTTGTAATTATTGATGTTTAGTTTGAAGTATTTTATCAGAATTCAAGGTTTTCTTTGCTTTAACTTCCTGAGAATTATATGTGTTTTTCTTCCCTAGTCGATCAAATTCATCATTTATAAATTATTAATCTATCTTACTTATTATATTTCGTTCTTTCACTACAACGATATCCTTTTCGAAGATTACTAATAGGTCCTACTATATTTCCAGTGTGAGGATTGACCTCCATATCAGTTATTCATTTAGATTTAGCCCATTGATCTTGGTTTTCCCTATACTATGCACTCACAACCATCAAATTAGTTTTAAACACCCATGAGTTTAATAACTAGTCTAAATCCTTATCTTGTCAGTCTAATGATTAATAGTCCATTCAACGAGAGAGCCCTCTCCAAGGTTAGGGGGAATGGACCTTAAGCTGCAAGTTTTTTGTGGTTACCTTTGTGGCCCTTGCCTCAGCCTAAAGGTATTTACGGAGTACTAACACAACCCACATATTATCCCTTCAATAAATTATGAATATAACTGAGTTTGTCTCCAAACAAGCCTTTGGACTACTTCAAAATTTATGCCCGAGGAGAACCAATTTGACCATAGGAATATAGGTATGAATTCCCTAATTAAATACATTATAATTGTCTTTTATAGTGAAAAACCCTTAGGAAGAATCCATAAAATGGCTCTAGAATTGACCTTGAATGAATCCAAAATTGCCACAGAGATACAATAATTTGTCTTAGATCAACGAAACTTTCATAGACATAATTTTTCCCTGCCTTAGAAATCCGAGTAACATTAAACGTTTGAACTAATACACATAATTCTTAGCCAGAAATCTAGTAACCAAAAAATATATTAAACCCCCAAAACCTCTCCAAAACCCGACCTTTTACTTTAGCTAGGCGTGACTACTCAATGTTGTAGGAAACTTAGAGAATATTTTTCAAAGATGTACATTACAAAAGAGTCTTTGTAGTGAATTCAAGTTGTGCTTTTATAGTAGTCTTAGAGGGTTCTAGAAGGGGCTGATATGGCTTAATTGTCATGGATCCGACCTACAAATTAATTTTAATTTAATTTTCAAAACAAGTGTTTGCAGGCAGATTTGATTTTCCTTGTAGGCTGACTTGCAATACATTTTCTTTCTTAAAGGATGATTGATTCAAGGCTCATAAAATACATATACATACATACATACATACATACATACATACATACATACATAGATATATATATATATATATATATAATATATATATATATATATATATTAATATATATATAATATAAAAACAACCTTGGTGAAAATTCCATGTAATAAAAGTTAAAAACAATAACCACAGATGAATGCGACACTTATTCCAATCTGAATGTTGGGCAAGGAATTCTAGGGGGTGTTCATTTGGTTGTTTACGGCTAAGGAAATTGGTAAAGGCAATGGCTAAGGCTTTGAAAACAAAAAGTGGAATTTTTGCACAATTATTTATGAAAATAATGGAAATTAGGAGAAAAAGAAGGTGAAAGGTCACAGGTTGCATGTGAGCAGGAAAATGAAGGAAAACAATGGAAAATGAATAAAATAGAAGCCTTATTCATAGAAAGGCTTCTGAGGATCAGTTGGTAACCTTTTATCAGTTCATTTTTGGCGAAATCTCATTATTCTCTCTCTCTCATACTCTTGGATACTTAGAGTTTTTATTGGAGCGCTTTGGCATTGGAGCAAGAAAGGAAGAGAAGTTAAGAGGAAGCAAGAATCAAGTAGGGAAAGGAAGGATCAAGTAGCTACAAAAGGCTTCATTACATGTATCAACTTGCATGTGTATTTTCCTTGCTAGATCCAGCATGCATGGTATTGAGTGTGGTTCTTTTCTATCATGGCATGGGTTTTTCAGCCTAGCATTTACATTTTCGGATAGGCATGGTGTGATGGGGTTCTCATGTCTTGGTTGAGCTAGATTTTCGGATGGATTCAAAGCTAAGTGGGATGGATATACAAATGATAGAGCACATGGAGTAGTGGTCCCTAAACCAGACTATAGATCATAGTAAAACCACTGGCCTAGTGACCCAGAGCCGGATTGTGGGTTGTAATAAAGCCAGGATTCTATTGCCTCGCAGGGCCTAGGAATTCTCATTGGCAAATAGGAGGATATACGATAAAGCCAAGAGGTGGATTTATCTCCTTTGGGCCTAGTAATCCCGAGTTTGGGATATGCAATAAATCCAGGAGAGTGCATCTCGGTTTAGGGCCTAGTGATCCAGGTTTGAATTGCAGTAAAGCTTGAGAGACTAGGATATATGAAAGTTCCTCACGGTGTAGGTGGATGAATCTAGTGGCTACCATGCTTGTTTTTCCTAATGATCAGGTGGAGATCATGGTAAAGCATGTTATGATGTGTTCATTATGTTGGCCTAGTGATCCCAAATGGATTATGGTAAAGCTTAGTTTCTATTGATGAGGGTGAGGTGGATTAGCCTCAATATGCCATGGTTGAGTTATTTTGGTTTGAGTCCAACATTCATGCTTGGAATATGGCACAAGAGTGAATGGCTGAAGGGATATTTGGTTCAACCATTCTATGGGCGGGTGGAACGTGGTAATCCCAACTCATGTTGGTTCAATGCATTAATTAATTAGAAATTCATTCCATTGATTTTCATGTTAAAAGGTACTGATGTATATATGGATTTTTATGGCTGATATGTTTATTATATTTATGTTCCTATTATGTTGGTTATATGCACATTTTATGACAACAACTATGTGTGGCTCTCAACATGTTTTTACTTGTATTTAAATGGATATGGTATCTATGACCTAATAAGTGGTAAGACAAGAAAAGGCATGAGGGAACAATGGTTTATAGTGAGTCTCAGATAAGTATGATATCTCTACACTTAATTTTGTTGTTTACACCTGTAAGCTACATGTTGATAATATTTTTGATGAAATTCTTGTCATAGTTAGTAGAGGTCTAGTTAAGGTATTAAACAACTTATTGATTTTTCATCATTGTTTCCCTATACTTTAATTCATTATGAGATTTCATTCCATTCTCGGAAGTGGCTTGGGCTCTCAGCTTGATAAAGTGGCTTAAATCCCAGGGTCACTAGCACAGAATTGGAAACTTTAGTTCACAGTCACTCACATAAATCTGGTAACTTTATTTCATAGTCGATGGCAGGGAGGCCTATGAGAGCCTTTTTAGGTCTTTGGCCTCTCCCTTTCACATAGCATGAGAGTGACTATGGCCTGAGAGGTCCAGAACAATGGTGGGACCAAGGGACAGGTTCTCTGAGTGGATGACTTGTCTTCTGAGGGTTGTGTTGATGATGTTGGATGACTATGTGTGATGTTTCGTCGATTCCACTTCCTTAAGGTTACCTAGGAGGTGGAATCTTATCATGGTAGCCTCTCGTCTCATGTTTACCCAGTTGGCATGGTTACTTGGGTGGATTTGGGAGGAGGGTGTTATAGAGTAGTATCAGAGCATGATTCAAATCTCAGAATGGATGGGTTGAATGTGTTGGTAATGCATGCATGTCAGTTGGATGTGTGTATTTTACACCTATATACTTGTTGCAATTGCTTGATGTTTGATTAGGGTTGTATTATGGTTATCATGGGTAATTTGATGTTGATATTTCAGAATGTATTTGTCATAAGTATTCGACTGATTTCATATGGAATGATATGCCACTTACATCTTGATTTTATGTCACCTACTTAGATCCTTGTATGTAAGTCTTGTAGGTTGATTGTAAAAACTGATCAATTATGATCAACTACATGTGTCTATGCATATGTGTAGATGGTTAGGCATTTCTTATGCATATTATTGGTTGCATTTGGAAATATGTATAGTGGAGTAATGATTATTGTCATGCGTGAGGTCATAGCATGCATTGTTGATATGGCCTTGTATTGATGACTGGATCCTAGCTAGGATGATGTTTATGTGTCGATACACTTAGTTGTGTATGTCTATATGATGTTATTTCTATGTTATACATGTATCAAGCTGATTTGGTGATATTCAAGACAAGGTATCCTCCCTGATCTATACTAAGTTATGTTGGTTTATTGTGATTTGGTTTATCTGATATATTAGGCATTACAGGAAGAGAAAGATCAAATGGATAACAAGATGGTTGACTATAAAGTCTCTCCTTACGAATCCAAAGAGTAGTATGGTGCAAGGAACTCTTGAGATTTGGCAGCTACATTGAAAATTTTGAAGGAAGAGATAAGGAGTTGTAAGGGAGATAATGACCAGATAATATACACATAAGAGAAGCAGGTAGATATGAATGTTATACTTCTTTAGAGTTTATCAAACATGCAGCGACAACGAACACTTCACATCAACCATGGGAATATGGATAAAAATAATGGGGCATATAGGAATAGATCTACTGGTAAACAGAGGTCAGATATATATGATATAATGAGAGTTGCACAGGGGATTCACTCAATGAACCCTTAACATAGCATGTGCGTTGATTGCATACTAAAAAATACCCTTAATTTGACTACATATTGGAAAATACCTCTGAAAATAACATTATTTAATCCCCACTAGTACAAACCCAATCCACCTTCCGAATTAAAAAAACCCATAATTTCACTATATATTGTAGGTTTCAATTTTTTCAATAACATCTTTTATACCCCTTTATAATTTTTCACTAACTTTGAGCTCCTTTTTTTAGACCTTGCAATATAAAAACCCTTTAGCCCCTATTATATGCTCAATAAATTATGTCATTCTTTCCTCAATATATATCCCACAATATGAATGCGTGTGGTATGGTATTTCTCCCCTAGTGAAGCACCCATGGATAGATGGTAGGCTGTTGGACACTTCGGAAAGCAGGGGTTGTGAGTATAGGTATTATTCTAGTCTTGGTTCTGATAGGCATCATGATCATCATCGCTATCATTATTATATGAGGAATGATAGGGGATACTTACTAGATTAGTTCAAGAAAGCAAAACCACCTACTTTTGATGGAGATATGAAGAAATCATATATGTAGAGGCTTGGATACTTAGAATGAATAAATTCTTTGAGTTGCATGAGTAGACAGATAACATCAACTCTAGAATAGTTATCTTCAACTTGAAAGGTAAAACAAACATCTGGTGGGTAGATGTTATGCAGGTTAGAGACATCACGATAGATGACTTGAGTTGGGAGGAATTCAAGAGGCCTTTCAGGAAGAAGTACTTGTCAGAAAGGTACTATGATAGTAAGGCAAAAGAATTCTATGAGCTAAAGATGGGATCAATGACAAACGAAGAGTAGATGAGCATGTTTCTGGAAATATTGAGGTGTGAACTATATCTTACTAATGAGAAGGATAATGTTCAAAAGTTTGTTAGTGGCATTAAAATTTACAGATCGGAGTGAGTATGATGAGACTCGGTCACTTGAGGAAGTTATTGGGAAACTGAAGCATTGTTATGAACAATCAAAGCATAAGAATTAGTATTAGCATGGATGGAAAGGAAAGGAAAAAGTTAAAGGTAAATGGAAGCCTAAGAGGACAAGGCCTCAACATGCAATTGAGAAAGAAAATGTGGCACCGTGAAGGAGATTTAATGAAACTAGATAGGGACATGAGTCACAACAGCAGCATAGCGGTGTTGGTACTGGTCGGTTGGAGTGTTGGGCATGTGGAAAGGAGCACCTGAAGAGAGATTGTACACAAATTTACAGATGTGGAGTCAGATATATAGTGCATAGGATGTGAAACATTTTGGGGACATTGGTCATGTTAGCACTCCTTTGGATCTTTAAGGCTGAGGAAGAGTCCCACTGAGGTAACCATAGACCAACCTTTTGACTTGATAGCTAGCCCTACCAACCGAGAGAGGGCTCTCTCCAAAGAATCACAACGAAGAGGGATGGATGAATTAGGGTTTTAGGCTAGGTATAAAGTGCAGAGGTTGCTCTGATTTGATTTTGTGGGGTTATTGCTGGATGAGGGTATTAGGTCAAAGAGGCTAGGTTAGGGAAAATCAAATATGATTGCCGACATTCAAAGGGGCAAGGTTGGAAGGAGGCTTAGCAGTTAGAAGGTGATTTGGTGAGATGGTTTAAGACCGATGAGGAGTTAGGAAGAGCATATGAGATGTATTCTTCCTAAACTGAGGAAAAATGAACGAATTATGATAACTTTCCCAAAATAGAGCATGAGCAAACATGTATTATTCCTATCAACTTTAAAGAGATCATACAATAGAAATGAAATGGAATATGGATTAACAATAAATTCACAAAAATGAAACTGAAGAAAGAAATCCTAGACAACCATATCACATGTATCCCAAATAAATAACTGCAACTAATCTATTAAAACTGGCCAAATTTTGATACAATAGTGTCTCTGATCAATCTAAGAACATCCAACTGAATCGAATCTTTGAAAATACTAAAAAATACAAGATGTAGGCTCAAAACGAACTCCTCCCAACCTCAGGGGTCGAATCAATGAGAGGAGGAGTAGTTCCACCAAAATATGAAATGATAGCTAGAGTGTAGGTTGGTCAAAATGACTCATCCCTAATTACAATGAAACTAATTCATTACACCTAATGGAGACTATTTACCTAATGTATTTACCCTAGGAAATAGTAAAATGACCACAATTACATTTGCAACATCAATTACATCAATAAAAATTTGATTTCCAAGGATGAAAATCAAATCTGGAGAAAAACAGTGAAAAATCAGGCAACTTGTCGTATGCGCAGCGCCAGTGGTCTATGCGCAGTGCCTTTGGTCTATGCGCAACACTATTTTCTAGCTAAGTTTTGAAGGGCTTCCCGATGTCCAAATTGAGCTCATGATAGCTCATTGGAAATCTTGTTCTATATAGTTTCTAGAAATGTACTTGGTTCCAAAAAATGATAAGATTTGATGCTCCAAAAAGTAAATCTCCCAAGATTTCTTTTGTGCGTAGTGCCTAGCTGAAAAAGAGTGTAGAGATGTGATTTTTGAGGTGTTTTTGGTCGTTTCGCCCTGTCAGATTGCCGAATTTTGGTGTGCCAATAGTCAAAATTGCATGTCTACTACCTTGTGAATCTAATGGTTGTCTTGGTTTCGCATTTGGAGGCATCTAGAAGAATCCCAATTCCTAGGGTGCTATGCATAGGACGTCCAACTATGCCAAAAAATGTCAAAGTTTGCACCAAAAACCCAAAAATTCCACAAAATGCCCAAAAACTTGTCAAAATTTATACATGAGATTTTGATGAAGTATGTAAAGCATGGAAAGAGACCTTAGCAAGGATATCAAGTTTTCTCTTCTCCTCTTGGATATTTAGGATTTCAGGCTTTCACTTCACTTTCTTAAGTTTTGAATTTGCTATTTGGCTTCTTCGATAATAATACTCTGCAATCCTCCTCTGTATGTCATTGTCTCCTTTGGCCTTTTCTAGGAGCTTGTCTAAATGTTGGTTTACCTTGTCAAGCCAATGCTCCCGGTTCTCATTAATCATGATGGAAAATTGTTCATTCCATGTGAGCTGATTTGCAAGCTCAACCTCCTTTTGTCTTTCTAGTTCTAGAGCTATTTTTAGTGCTCTAGTCCTCGGTCTCCTTTTCATTTCTTATTCAGGTTCACCATACCTATCATAGACTCAAGAAATTCCTTAGCTTTCATTTCTTCTCTTTTTTTTCTTAATGTGTTGAATCTCCATGACATCATGTTTGGCTTGAAGCTGCTCATTTACTTGCTCATAATATGAAATAATATATTTAGACCTCTCTAAGCTAGCCTGGAGCTCCCTGATGAGTGCATATTTTTATTTTATGACTATACTCATCTCTTTATTCTCATCATTCTCATCTAGTTCAACAAGTTCGAAATCCTACTCTATCTCATGGATGTCCTCCTCCTCATGTTTGATCTCTGCATGAACCTTTGCTTTCGTCATCTTTTCTTTATCATTATATACATGTTTTGCTGATGAAGAAGGCAAGGCCCCTCCTACAATCTGTGGGGAAAACTCCTGCCTATGACCCCTCTGATAAGTATATGAAAATGTGCCCAAATATTCCCTCTTAGGCTGGATGACCTCAGCTCTGCTAGGTGACACTGTATGATCATACAATGGTGATGATGCTAGTGAAATAGGCTGAGATGATGAGGAATAGATGTAGCAAGTTGAGATGGAGAGCGTATGTCTTCAGCATGATGATCTTGTGGAGCAGTGAAAATATCATTGGCAATGAAAGTGTCCCATGAGATGTTCAATTGATTAAGGTGATGGAGGACAATGATGTTGATCAGAGAGTGATGAAAGAGGCTTTCATTTGTAGATCATACTTTTTTCCCTGAACTGTGTATGCCATTTTTCCAATGCCCCTGAACAAATAAAAAGGAATATTGAGAATTTTGACTCTTGTGAATTGCATGAGAAATCTGATATGGTATGTGTAGAGTCTGGAAAATCCGCCTTCACAAGTGAAGTATTTCATGATGATTTTCATCATGGGAGCATACTTATCAAGAAGGTGACTGAAAGGGAAGAATTTCTTTCTCTAATTTCTATACTGAGGCTTCAAGTATGGTTGATAATATTGATCATCTAAGTTTTTAGCTTTAAACCAATTTCCACCCACATTAGGTATTCTAGTAGCAGCAACAATAATGGTTGAGGATATGGTGAAGGTTACACCAGAAAGGGTAACTTGATTGTCCTTAATATTTTAAATGAAAACTTTAGTCAAAACAGGGTGGCTTTGAACTCTTTGTATCATTTCAAAAAAATCAAAGCATCCCATATGTTTGAAACAAGTGACTGCCATGGGTGAGGCCATTAGTTCTCTAGTGTTGGTAGGCTCAAACCTTAATATGCTTCCTTCTTTATGTGGCCTTCTTTCTTCTGTGTCTTCCTCCTCCATGATGTGTTTTTGTTCTTTTTGTATTGAAACCCTAGGGATTAGGAAATGGGAGTGGGAATGGGGTAGGAAAAATTTAGGGAGTGGGGGAAGGTATTAGGGAACTTAGGGAGGTGACAGGGGATCGAAATATTGAAGGGATTTGGGAATTGGTATTTTATTATAGGTATGGTAGTATGGATGCCTAGGAATTCGCTACCTATGACTTAGGGTTTAAGGAAGAATAAATTTGGGATAGATAATTAGAAATACAAGAGTAGGGATAGGGTTTAATATGATTCGGGAAGGATAGTAGGGTCTTAGGAAGATATTCAGAGGTGTGGGAATGAAACTAGGGTTTGAAAGTTTTGAGAACTCAAAATTTCAGACAAGAAACATAATACCATGAATTGATGGCTTGTTAAATGTAAGGAGTGTATAGACAAGGCCTTAATTACTTGATAGGAGGTTAAGAAACCCTATGCTAAAGGTTTGGAGCAGTTTCATGAAATTTGAGAGCTTACAGAAGAAGTTGATAGGTGTGCAATGCCTTTGATGCATGCAAAATGCTAGTGGTCTATTTGCAGCGCTTGTATGCTCGATGCATCATGCCGAATTCAAACCCGATTTTGACTGTCTTCTGGAAGTCATAATTGATCTCATGATATCTCATTGGAAATATCTCTCTATTGGTTACACAATGGACCTACCAGGCACTGAAAATGATAAAGCATAGCCCCTCAAAAATCAATTCTCCCAAAACTGGTCAAAAGTGCAGAATGGGGGTGCAAAAATGCAGTGTGATCTTGAAGACAACTTGTGGAGGCCTTTTGCAGCTTTGAATGTAGCTAATGGTAGCTCATTGGAAATATAATTATGTCTAGTTATCATTTGACTCATCAATAACGTCATTTGGACACTCCGGCTAGGAGTAAAATTAATTTTACCAAGGGTACTCAACAAATGTAGAAAATCTCCTGTAGCAACTGTATTTTTGACATTTCTCCAAAACCATGAAACCTGTGTAACAATTGAAGGAGGTTTTTCATCCTTGGCATATGATGGACACAAACTTCTCTCACTTGTGTCAAACACATCTCTGTTTGGTTAGAAACATAGTTTTAAGAAAAATTGGCCCCATGTTTATGAGTTGGAATGGCCTCATACTAACTAAAATGACCTCCCTTATTCCTCCTCTGCTCAGATGTCTCTGATTCCATAGCTAGCCCTAGCTTAGTGGGAGAGGGAATTAAGGTTTAGTGCTTGTGGAAAATTATGATGTTAGGAAATTATATATTAAAGAGCAATGGAACACATAAATATTGCAAAAAATATAAACAAAGAAAATGCATAAAGCAAGAGAGACACATATATATGTGGTTCACCCAGTTTGGGTTATGTCCATGGAGAAATAGACATTCCTTCCTTTTATTTTATCCAGAAAACTAAAGAGATACAACCTGTAGTAGATCCATTGTAATTCCATCTTTTCTCTTAATCTGCTCTCTCTTCCTCACTCAAAATACGGATCTACATAGACACAATACAATTCCCTCATATATAGTGAGGGGTTGCATTCTAGGGAAAAAAACCCTAGATTAGACATAACTTCTACCGTCGAATCTCTGCCTAACGAATGACCCAGATTGACTACGAAATCACAACATTTTACAAGGGAATTTTACGTCTATTTTTAGCTTCAAGGGCATTGCCTCCAATCCCCCCGCGAGTGGGGATTCCCAAAGGTCGTAGCCGCCTCCCCCTTGGCCCCCCTTGCAATAAATATTTTATGGGCGATGTTGTCGCCCCATTACAAACCGGGGTCTAATGTAGTGATACCTTTGAATACAAAAGATAATCAGGCTCCACACCCAACAAGTGATTTGGACACCCTTGGGAAAAGATAACTCCCTTTGACATTGACTTAATGTTTTGAAACCTTACTGTTTCACTTGACTATTTCCTTTGACAAATTGATATTTTGATGGTCTGGCTTCTTTAGAACAACTTGGGAACCTTGAGTGAGTAGACTTCATGGTGACTTGATTGACATAAAGACATGATGAAATAAGATTTCATAATTGATCTATGCTTAGGAAGACATGAAGGTGGGCCAAAAAGTATATATTTTTGAGGGAGAGTGAGGTTTTCGACAAGGGCTACCATCAGTGAGTATATTTTTGAATGAGGACCTAGGTGGAATGATAAAAAATTATGAGCAAGACCCTAATATGAATATGAAAAGAGTAGTTTTGATCGCTAATGAAAGTATGAAAATATTGATTCTAACATTGGCCTTATTAGGGATGGAAGCTCCTTGGAGGTGTCAATAGCACCATAGACCAAGTACCTAACCGTGTGGGCCAATAGGGTCAAAAACTAACAACCAAACTAAGCACTGAAAAATTCAATTCAAAATATCAGATCATCAGAGCCTTAGGTCCTTCTCCTCTAGCTTAAAACCTTGATGAATTATGTTGTCACTTGCTAAAAACTGAACTTGGAAGAAATATGCTACTGAAATAGAATCCACACCCTATTCTATTCTAATTGTTGAAAATGAATACTAAATCACGTAAAGGAAAACTGCAAAGGAAGCCAATCAAGAAAATGGATACTTGATTGTCCTCTGTTTACACTATCTACAAAAAACTTGAATATTGGCAACTCAACATACAACTGAAGCTGAAAAATATGATTCAAAACAAGATAACCATCATGATATGATGACTACAACAAATTGTTTAAAGGATCTTGAAAATCATGTGCAAAGGATAGATCTTGATGATCAGGAGAATGATCAGAGCAACTCTCAAGTTGAATTGTTTCCTCTTCATGAGCCAGAGGCAACATATTGGCATGCTCCTCCACTTTTTTCCCTTCTTCCACCATTGCAGATTGGGTGAAATGATCCTTCCAATGTAACCAGTCTAGTAGATGGTTACTTACTAAAATTTTTCTCTCACTTACCTCGAGCACGAAGAATTATGTATAGGTAGGCAACTCATAATGAAAATTGAAAGCTAGATTTAAGTTGATAAACAATACAACATTCATCTTCTCCAATGATTACAAAAGACTGTCCAAGGGATTGTGAAAATTATGAAGCATTCCCTTTTGTGAATCAATAAAAGGAGAATAATAAGAATTATTTCCATATGGATATAACAAATTAGCGAGAGGATCCTCCATAATATTTTCAACAACATAAGTGTCCAAATCTATGGGATCAGGGGAAAACTCCTTTTCATCAATAAACATTTCATTTTCTGAATCTTGAGGAAGATTTGTATCTACAAGGGGCTCTAAAACAACTTCTTCTTTGTCACTGTTCTCCTCTTCATAATCACTTGGAAGCTGACAAGACTATACAATAACATCATCATTCTTAATGGATGGAATATGGATTTGCAAATAAAGAATATGATTTATTTCTTCTTCAGTAAAAGGAGGAAGTACTCTTTGTTTTCTTTGGAAAAAACAACAATTGTCTTCTTTCCCTCCCAAAGTTTGATAAGGATGTTGAATATCCTCATTAATTTCAAGCGAAGGAGTATATAAATTTTCATCAGACTACTGATTCATTTTATGTGATTCCTTTTGACTATCAAGATGCAAAATTCCTTCATCTTCAAGCAAAGAGGAAGATCTTGTATGTTGACTATGATCTTGTGTATCAAAGTGGCTTCCTTCTTCAGACTATTGTTGAAGGGAAAAATCAGAGAAGGCATCAATTATTTCTTCGTCATCCATACATTCAATATCATCAATACTTTCAAGACATGCAATGAAACCTTCACTATAATCACAACTACTTTGTAAAGAAAGGTAAGATTTCACATAATGGTTGGAGAACACATTATGGAGATATTTTAGAGAACATAATCTTTCGTCTGGTAACCCTTCATACCATACCCTAGATTTATCTTCAAGGGTGGCAATAAAAAACTTCGTCCGGCAGTCCTTAGGAAACTCAACTCTTAGTCTACATAGATGTACATGAAACCTTACTAAATGCAAAGTAGCATCATGTTCTTGTTCATTTTTAAATATATGAAGATTTGCAAACTAGTCAACATGAGGCATAGGATTGGGAAATCAAGGGATCTAAGATCCATCCATAAGAGCATACCTAGGATTTATTCTTGTAGCAGAGCCCATCTTGATTGTAATGAAGTCACCAAGAATGTTTTCAAACTACTGGTTCTTGAAAAATGGAGTCACCATGAAGTGTTCATTTTCTGAATCATTCAGTCAATGGAGTCACCAGGTGAATGATTTTAACCTTCGTGCGCCTCTCTCCACCATCAACAATCAGATATAAAATATCTCGTACACCGAGGGAAAATGAACCTTTCGTTCCCCAGAAATGGAGCCAGTATGTTAGCACTCCTTCATATCTCCAAGGCTGAGGAAGAGTCTAGCCGAGGTAATCACAGACCAACCTTTTGACTTGGTGGCTAGCCCTACGAAGCCAGAGAGGGCTCTCTCGAAAGAATCACAACCAAGAGGTTTGGATGGATTAGGGTTTTAGGCTAGGTATAAAGTGTAGAGTTTTCTTTGATATGATTTGCTGGGGTTATTGTTGGATGAGGATATTAGGTCAAAGAGGCTAGGTCAAGGCAAATTAGATATGATCGCAGACATTCAAAGGGGCAAGGTAGAGATGAGTATTAAGACTTAAAAGGTGATGTGGTGGGATGGCTTAAGACTAATGAGGAGTTAGGAAGAGCATATGAGATTTATTTTTTCCTAAACTTAAGAAAAAGGGACAAATTATGATAAATTTACCAAAATAGAGCATGAGAAAACATGTATTCTACCTATTAACTTGAAAGAGATAATACAATAGACATGAAATTGAATATAAAGTAATAATACATTCACACAAATGAAATCGAAGAAAAAACAATGCTAGACAACCATATCATAGGTATCCCAAAGAAATAGCTGCAACTCATCTATTAAAACTAGCCAAATTCTGATACAATAGTGTCTTTGATCAATCTAACAACATCCAACTTAGTCCAACCTTTGAAAATATTGAAAAATAAAAGATATAGGCCTCAAAACAAACTCCTTTAAGCCTCAGGGGTTGAATCCAGAGAGGAGGAGCAGTTCCACCAAAATATGAACTGATAGATAAAGTGTAGGGTGGTCAAAATCACTCATCCCTAATTGCAATGAAACTGATTCATTACACCTGATGGAGTATATTTACCTAATGTATTTACCCTAGCTAATAGTAAAAATACTACAATTACATGTACCAAATCAATTTTATGAGTAAAATTTTTATTTCCAAGGATGAAAATAAAATCTGGAGAAAAATAATGAAAAATCAAACAATTGGTCCTATGCATAGTGCCTGTGGTCTATGCGCAACTCCATTTTCCAGTTGAGTTTTGAAGGGGTTCTTGATGTCCAAATTGAGCTCAGGATAGCTCATCAGAAAGCATGTCATATCTAGTCTGTAGAAATGTACCTTGTTCCAAAAACTGATAAGATTTGACCCTCCAAAATGTGAATCTACCAAGACGTCTTCTGTGCGTAGTGCCTAGCTGAAAAAGAGGGCAGAGATGTGATTTTTGAGGTGGTTTTGGACATTGCTCCTTGTCAAAATCCCCAATTTTGGTGTTCCAATAGTCAAAATTGCATGTCTACCACATTCTAAATCCAATGGTTGGTCCTGGGTTTGCATTTGGGGGCCTATATAAAATGTGCAACACCTAGAGCGTTGCACATATGACAATCCAACTATGCCAAAAAAATGTTAAAGTTTGCACCAAAAACCCAAAAATTATGAAAATTGCCCAGAAACTTGTCAAAATTGATACATGAGCTGTTGATGAAGTATCTCAAGCATGGACAAAGGCCTCAACAAGGATATCAATTTTTCTCTTCTCATCTTACATATTTATGGTTTCAGGCTTTGACTTCACTTTCTTGAGTTTTGACCTTGTTATTTGGCCTCTTTGGCAATAATACTTTGTCATCCTCCTCTGTATGCCATTGTCACTTTTGGCCTTGTCTAGGAGCTTGTTTAAATGCTGGTTTACCTTGTGAGGCTAATCCTCTTGGCTCTCATTAATAATGATGGCAAACTATTCATTCCATGTGAGCTGACTTGCAAGCTTAGCCTCCTTTTGTATTTCTATTTCTAGAGCTCTTTTCAACCCTCTAGTCCTAGGCCTACCTTTTGTTTCTTGTTTAGGTTCACCATACCTGTCATAGGATTCATCAAGAAATGCCTTAGCTTTCATTTCTTCTCTTTTATCTTTAACGAGTTGAATCTTCATGACATCATGTTTGGCTTGAAGCTGCTCATTTTCTTGCTCGTAATATGAAATAATATATTTAGACCTCTCTAAGTTAGTCTAGAGTTCACTGATGAGTGCATATTTTTAGTTTATTACTATGCTAATATCTTCATTGTCATCATGCTCATCTAGGTCAACAAGGTCAAAATACTGCTCTATCTCATGGAGGTCCTCCTCCTCATGTTTGATCTCTTCCAGAACCTCTGCTTTTGTCATATTTTATTTGTGTTTGTGTATATATTTTGTTGATGAAGAAGGCAGGGTCCCTCCCATAATTTGTGGGGACAACACCTGCCTATGACCTCTTTGATAAGTATGTGACAGTGTGCCCATATCTACCCTCTTAGGCTTGATGACCTCAGCTCTGGTAGGTGACCCTCTATGATCATATAATGGTGACGATGATGGTGAAATAGGCTGAGATGATGGAGAGATAGATGTAGTGGGCTGAGATGGATAGGGTATGTCTTCAACATGATGATCTTACGGAGCACTAAAAATATCATTTGAAATGAAAGTGTCCCATGATATGTTCAGCTGATTAAGGTGATGGAGGAAAATTATCTTGATCAGAGAGTGATGAAAGAAGCTGTTCATTTGCAAATCATACTTTTTCCCTTGAACTGTGTATGCCATTTTTTCAGTGCTCCTGAACAAATAATAAGGAATATTGAACATTTTGACTCTTGTAAGTGCATGAGAAATATGATATGGTATGTGTAGAGTCTGGAAAATCTACCTTCACAAGTGAAATACTTCATGATGATTTTCATCATGGGAGCATACTTATCAAGAAGGTGATTCAAAGGGAAGAATTCCTTTATCTGATTTTTGTACCGAGGCTTCAATTATGGATGACAATACACATCATCTAAGTTTTGAGCTTTAAACCACTTTTTACCCACATTAGGTATTCCAGTAGCAGCAACAATAATGGTTGAGGATATGGTGAAGCTTATGGTAGCAAGGGTCACTTGATTGTACTTAAGATTTGAAATGAAAACTCTAGCCAAAACAGGGTGGCTTGAAAATCTTTGTATCATTTCAAAAAAATCAAAGCATCCCATATTCTTGAAACAAGTGACTCTCATGGATGAGGCCATTAGTTCTCTAGTGTTGATAGGCTCAAACCTCAATATTATTCCTCCTTTATGTGGCCTTATTTCTTTTGTGTCTTCCTCCTCTGTAAAATCTCTATCTTCCTCCTCCTTGATGTGTTTTTGTTCTTTTTGTCTTGAAACCCTAGGGATTAGGAAATGGGAGTGGGAATGGGGTAGGAAAAATTTAGGGAGTGGGGGAAGGGATTAGGGAAGTTAGGGAGGTCATAGGGGATTGAAATATTTAAGTGATTTGGGAATTGGTATTTTATTATAGGTATGGCAGTATGGTTGTCTAGGAATTCGCTGCCTAGGAATTAGGGTTTAAGGGAGAAAAAATTTGGGATAGGTATTTAACAATATAGTAGTAGGAATAGGGTTTTACTATGATGTGGGAAGGATAGTAGGGTCTTATGAAGATATATGGAGGTGTGGTAATGAAACTAGGGTTTGCAAGTTTGAGAACTCCAAATTTCACACAAGAAACTTAATACCATGAACTGATGACTTGTGAAATGTAAGGAGGGTATAGAAAAGGCGTTAATTACATGCTAGGAGGTTAAGAAACCCTCTACTAAAGGTTTGGAGCACTTTCATGAAATTTGAGATCTTATAGATGAAGTTTGACAGGTGCGCAATGCCTTTGATGCGTGCACAATGCCAGTGGTCTATGCGCAACACCTGTCTTCCATATGCCCAATGCTGACTTCAAATCAACATTTAAGTGCCCTTCGGAAGTCCAAATTGCACTCATGATAACTCATTGGAAATATAGCTCTCTTGGATACACAATGGACCTATCAATCACTAAAAATGATCACGTATAGCCCCTCAAAAATCAATTCTCCCAGGCCTGATCAAAAGTGAAGAATGGGGGTGCAAAAATGTAGTGTGCTCTTTTATACAATGTTTGGAGGATTTCCTCAACTAACAATTGAGCTCATAATATTTCATGGGAAAGAGATTTCTATCTAGTTATCATTTGACTCATCAAGTAAGTGATTTGGAGACTCCAACTAGGAGAAACATTGATTTTACAAAGTTCACTCGAGAAATGAAAAAAACCTCTTGTAGCAAATGTATGTTTGAAATTTCTCCAAAACCATGACACCTATGTAAAACTTGAAGGACATTGTTCATCCTTGGCCTATGATGGACAAAAACATCTCTCACATTTGGAAAATTCATCACTTTTTGGTAGAAACATAGTTTGAAGAAAAACTAGCCCTATGTGTGGAAAATGATTTATCCCTTGGAGTGACTTCTTGAAAAATGATGGAGACATGATGTTTATGAGTAGGAATGGCTTCATAATTATTGAAATTACCTCACGTATGCCTTCTTTACTAAGATATATCTGATTCCACAGCCAACCCTAGCTTAGTGGGAGAGAAATTAGGGTTTAGTGATTGTGGAAAATGATGATTTGGACACCCTTGGAAAAAGACAAATCCCTCTGGTATTCACTTAAATTTTTGAAACTTTACCCTTTCACTTGACTATTTTCTTTGGAAAATTGATCTTTTGATGGTCTGGCTTCTTTGGGACATTGATTTAATAGCTTGGGAACCTTCAGTGAGTAGACTTCATGGTGACTTGACTGACATAGAGACATGATGAAATAATCATTCATAATTGATGTATTCTCAGTAAGACATGAAGGTGGGCCATAAAATATATATTTTTGAGGGAAAGTAAGGTTTTTGACTAGGGCTACCATCAGTGAGTAAATTTTTAAATGAGGACCTAGGTGGAATGACAAAAATTTCTAAGCGAGACCTTAATATGAATATGAAGAAAA
>APFE030627565.1:40478-61999 GCA_000404065.3 Pinus taeda
TACATTCATGTGTTTGATGAATAGTGTATTTCATCCATATTTGGATAAGTTTGTTATTGTGTTCATTAATGATATATTGGTATACTCTAAAAATGAGGAAGAACACGTAGAGCACTTAGCAGCAGTGTTGAGGTTGTTGAGAGAGCATCAGTTGTGTGCTAACCTCATTAAGTGTAGTTTATTTCAGACTGAGGTACACTACTTGGGGCATGTTGTCTCCAAGGAAGGAACTAGAGTAGATCCAAAGAATATAAGAGCCACCATGGAGTGGGTAGCTCCTAAAAGTATGGATGAGGTGAGATCATTCATTGGTCTATAAGTCTATTGTAGGAGGTTCATTAGGAACTTATTGTAGATTTCTTATCCCATTACATCCTTTCAAAGGAAAGGTAACAAGTTTGAATGGAGAAAGGAGTGTGAAGTTAGCTTTGAGAAACTTAAACAATTGTTGACACATGCACTAGTAATACAGATTGTAGATCCAGACAAAAAGTTTTTGGTATGCACAGATGATTGCAAGAGAGGATTTGGTAGAGACCTTATGCATAATGGACATGTGGTATGTTATGTGTCCTAGAAATTGAATGAGCATGAGAAGAACTACCCAACACATGATCTTGAGTTAGTAGGGATTATACATGCTTTGAAGATGTGGAGGCACTATCTTCTTCGCAGCTGGTTTGTGCTTATGAGTGATCACATTGGGTTGAGATACCTTTTTGACCAACCAAATTAATATGCTAGGTAGGCTAGATGGTTGGCCGTGATCAATGATTTTGATTATGAGATCAGGTACATCATAGTTAAAGAGAACAGAGTGGCAGATGCTCTTAGTAGACGGGTATAGGTACATCACTTGGCAGTTGTGAGATCCTATGGGATAGACTTACAGGATAGGATCCTGCATATAGGATATCAATATGTTAGGTATATGGAGATTTTGTACAGGTTGCAGTATGGTGGTAGCACTGGTATTGGCATAGGTGAAGGTGCACAGGGCATGGATTATTTTCTTACAACAGATGGCTTGGTCGGGTTCTGAGACAATATATATGTACTGGATAGTAGTGATCTCAATAAGATGATCTTGAGGGAGTTTCATGCGAAACCATATTAAGGTCAACCAGGTTACCAGCAGACATTGACAATAGTGAAGAGATCTTACTATTGCCCAAACTTGAAGAGGGATGTAGCAGAGTTTTTGGCTAGATGTTTCAACTATCAGCGAGTGAAAGTAGAGTGTAAGAATCTAGGTGGACTACTACAGCGAATCGAAATTCAAAAATGGAAATGGGAGGTCATTTCCATGGATTTCATCATAGGGTTTCCGAAGACAGTGAAGTAGCATGGTTCCCTCATCATCATTGTGGACATATTAAGAAAGGTTGAACACTTCATTTCGGTGAAGTCCACATACTCAACTTGCAATGTGGCATAGGTATTCATCAGAGATGTGGCTAGACTACAAGGTGTTCTGAAGAATATTGTATGAGAGAGGGATGCGAAGTTACCTTCCAAGTTTTGGAAGGCATTATTTTTAGGTTTAGGCATAGATGGCCTTGAGAAGAACTTATCATCTGCAGACAGATGGACACACATAGATGGTCAACAAGATATTGGAGGATATGTGGAGGATGTATGTGATGCATCGACATTGGAAGTGGGAAAAGTATCTCCCTTTGTTAGAGTTCACATACAACAATGGTTATGAGGAATTGCTAAGGATGAGCCCTTTTGAGGCAATGTATGGGAAGAGTTGTGACACTCCCATTAGTTGAAGTGATCCGGTTAGCTGAGTATTGATTGGACTAGATAAGCTATCATACATGGAACAAGATATGTAGGTAATCAAGAAGAATATCAAGGCAACACAGGATAGGCAGAATAGTTATGCAGACAGGAACAAGTTGTTTAAGGAGTTCCTCGTGTTGGGCCACTAATTTGCCATTATTATTATCACTTTTTAACACCTATTTCATCCATTTCCACCCTTCGTCTCCACATCATTTATCATAATTTATCATATAATTCCATTTTATAATTATTTATGCTTTTATGGATAAATATTATTTCTTCTCCCTTATTTTTAATAAATTTATGATTATTATGGATGATTTTACCAATGATAGTTTATTAATGAATTTGTTGTAACATTACTCATGATTTTAGCATCCAAGATATTTTCCATATTGCAAATTTGATCTTGAGCTCATAATTAAATATTCCAACTTAGAAATTTGCTGGAATAAGAAGTGACAATTTTGTATTAGACGTTTTGGACAAATGAAGGAGAATCTAGAAAATCTGAAACATTGGTTTTGTCCTAAATGGACCAAATTAGTATTGTAATGAGTAGTTTTCCAAAATTTGGTATGTATTAAGAGAAACAGAAGGTTATTCGAAGATGATTTTCTCAGATTTGTTGTTGCGGCCATTTTCCAAATTCTTCCAATTACAATACCAAATTTGACTTATTCCTGCTAAATGTTGATGGAAGGATCTTTCAAATATGATCTTGCTGATAAATTTGTTTTATACAATCCAAATTTGTAATGGAAATAATTTTGTAATTAGCTTTGTTGCAACTTACCTTTGCTCTCTGTGTATTTAAATACAAACATAGATCAAAGAGAGAAGGAGAATTAGAGGATAATTGGGGAGATAAGGGAAGGATACTTAGGAGATAGCGGATGGACAATTGTTGGATAGGATGTAGGAGAAGAGATAGGAGATGAAAGATGAGAGGATGAACAATTGTTGAATTTGAGGAAAATCTAAGAGCTTCATTATGCTGTAATTATTTCTCTCATATGTTTTAATGAAGGAAGTTATCCATTGATTTCTACATCCGTTATTTGTAATTTGATTTGAGTTATTTCTCAATACGGAATTGAGTCTTGGGAACTTGGGCTCACTACCTTGGATGAGGTGCTACCTGGAACATTTACAGTAGTTTAGTTGTGCGCTTGTTTATTTTAATTTCAATTGTCATTTCTTAAAGTAGATTTCCTTTCTTTTAACTAATTTTTTCTCTGCTGCATTTTCCAGATTTGTTATTTCATCTGATTTCTAGATTTCATTTAATTTGATACTTTAGATTAGCATTTGAATTTTGTTGAGTGCAATATATTAAATTTCCAATTCAACAATGTGTGATTTAATCTAGAAAGGATTCAAGTTGTGTAATTAGCTTAATTGTTTTTCCTGTCATTCACTTTCTTCCTTTTGATTTTAGTTTTATTATTCAAGTCTTACATTTTATTTCTTGTTGAATGGGCTTGATAGTATAGAACACAATCATGTAGAACTAGTGTTAGCTGTTGGTACTATTATGAATATATTTTTCTGATTTCCTTGAAATAGAAAGACGCTCCTCGGGTTGATAATTAATATCTAGGTGATTAGTTGTTTTATATTTTTATTAAGAAATTAATTTTACCCAACATTTTGGTGTCGTTACCGAGGAGACAGTCAAATATCACTACCACACTAATATCTTGTTATAGATGTATACATGTCTTCGTGAGAGATGGATATTAAAAATAGAAGGTAAGAACCTACATGTACATCCTGGGAAACTAGTGATGGGTCTACCCTCAGTAGTTAGGCTTAGGTCATATAGCATGCACCGATAGGAGTAGGAATTGTAGTGGTAGAATTTTGAAAAGAAAAATTATCATGATTTCACTTAAGTGGTGATGTAAGCACCACCCATTCCATTGACCAATTGACAAGAACATTTGAAGGAGGAGCCTCAAATCAACACATGAAAAACATCTTCTATTTTTGGAAGAAATGTCTCACGTTGCTACTTTTAAATTCCCTATTAAATATCTAGGAGTAGTGATACAAATGCACATAATTCCCCCATCTTCTCTACCAAATTTTCATGGTTTGGCAAACAAAGACCCAAATACATTATTATTTGAGTTTGAAGTACTTTGTAGAGGATGTGATTATTGTACTAATAATCAATGGTTGAAAGTGTTTCCTCTTACTCTAAAAGGAGCAACTCTTCGATGGTTCACGAGCCTTGGTGGGAACTGCATCCAAACGTGGGAGGACATGAAGAATGTATTCTTGAAGAAGTACGAAGACTATTGCAAGGTCGGTGAAGATATTTTCAATATGATAAAAGGGGAAGATGAAAGCATGGAGGACTATGCGGAGCAATTTTGATACAACCTTAAAAAATCAAAGCATAACCATTTGGCAAAAGACGCAATGAAAATACTCATTCTTAAAGGAATCAAAGATGAATGTTTAGAACTCTTAAATTTGATAGGAAAAGGTGATGTTTATCAATTATCACATGATGATGTTTGTGAATTATGTATAAGGTATTCAAGAGGAATCTCCAAGGCTGGTAGGAATTCTAGAGAACTTTCTTCTTTCTTTTCCAAATCTGCTACAAGAACAGGAGAGACCAGAGATGAAATCAATGTTTTATTTGAAAATATTAAATATTATTTGATTAGCTCTCTAATTTTTCAATTGCATGTTTTGCAGGTTAAGAAAAATCAAGCAGAATTTGATGAAGTGTTTTTCCCTCATTGCGAAGAGGAGCATGCCATAGATAGTTGTTCTTTCTTATCTAAAATGGAAGCATCATATCAAATAGATGAATAAGCTACTACAATTTCACAACCATGTAAATTTTTGCCTACATGTATGGTTCCAAAAGCTTCCTCTCTATTTTCTTAATTGCATAATCAATTATGGAATACTCTTGTGTTAGGGAATCCATGTCAATCTCAATATAACCCCCACCAATCTTGTCTACATGTTTGGCATGGTTCATCTTCTAATTCCATGGACACTCTCCCACATCTTATAGCACAAACACATCATCCATATTCTTTTCCATCTTTTCAACAACATCCTCCTTGTCTATCAAAACCATCCACATGACCTAATCAACTACACAATCAAAATGCTCCATGCCCTACACAATTTCCTACTCAACTCATTCCACACCCTCACAATAATAAACCAGTACAACATGCTTACAGTGTTGAACTGCAAAATTTACCTACCCTTCCCACCCATTCTATCTCACATGCACCATTGCAGAAAACTTATATTGATATTGGGAATGTTTCAAATCCAAAAATTGTAGAAGTTATGGAAGAAAATGAGGTTTCTTCTAGTTTGCATCAACAAACCATTTTAAAAACTCAAGAACTTCATGATATAACGACAATGAAAATCAAGAAAGTAAAGGATATATTGAATATTGGTTTCACTCGATCATTTGTTTGTAGTATCACTCCATACTTCAACAATTTTCGACACCATCTTTCAAGCAAAGTTGGCTTCTCATACCCTACTATTTTTTTTTTCCAAAGAAAAAAACGGTAACCTTTTATTAAAATAATTAATGAAAAGTTACACTAGCAGATGCAATGAAGCATTCCATAAGATGCCCAAAAGGGCACGAGTGCAATAGCACCCCGCGCAGCGTTAGAAGTCTAACGAGCATGAAGAAAAGAAGAGAAGAAAAAGAAGAGAGGAGAAAGAGAGAGAAAGGGGAAAAAAACTGATATCCGGCCATGAAATTCACGTTTCAAGTTTTTCTCCCCTTTTTCTTTTCAACCTTTCGCCATTCTCCTTGTGTTGGCTCAATCGAAGCAATGACTAACTGAGTTTCTGCATTTCGTGAGCCTGTTTCCTTGTCTGAGTCTAAAGTATCTGAGTGGTGATGCCGTTTGTTCCCTCCCATGTTCTGTTCCTCGTTTATCTTCTCTGCCTGATTTTGGTGCAACTTTGTATCCTTATTTGCTGTTGTAGCTTCTTCCTTATTCTCCTTTTCTTTGGATACCTCTGCATTTTCTGCTAAGGTGTCATCCTCTTCTACTTCTGATTCTTCATCATCTGAATCAGGGGGGGGAAATTGCCATCCTTTCCTCTGCTTTCCTTTCTGCTTCTTTTCGCTGTTTACTTTTTTTGCTTCTGGGCATGTGCTTTGTAGGTGTCCTGTCTGCCTGCAAAACCTGCATCTGAAAGCAGTGTTTTCGTAGTCAAGTGTTTGCAGCCAGTTTTGTTGTTTATAGATCAGTCTTATATTGTCTGGCAGTCCTTTGCTGAGATCTACTTCAACACAAATACGGGCAAAGGTGTATAACCTTTCATCAATTCTCTCCAGATCTGTTTTGATATATTTCCCTATGCTGTTCCCAATTCCTTCCAAGACTTGTTCACTCTAGAAATGGAGGGGAAGGTTGAATAAATGGACCCAAACCGGCACTTTGGTTACAGTCATGGTGTTTGGATCGAAATCTGGAAACCATGGGGTCATGAAAAGCCCTGATGTTCCCCAGAACCAAGGCCCATTGCTGATGATTGTTTCTCTGACTTCCGTGGATGCAAATCTGACTATGAAGAAACCCTTGGAGCATAGATGTATGTCACATTCCATGGTCCAATTAGTGAAGATCCAATGGAATAGATCCATTGGTTTCGGCCAGAAACTGTTAAAACGACAGATTAGGTCCTGTTTTTCATAGGAATTTACAAAAACGTCCAGCCCTGTAGAGTCAAGGTTTAGGGTTGGGGTTTGCCCTAACTGATCTATGATATATGGCCTAGGAGTATACTTGCCTTGATCTGGAGAAGATCCTGGGTCTTTATTGCCCTGGAGGATGTTTTTGTATGAGATCCCTCCTTTGGGTTGTTGCTGAGGTGCAGCCTTTTTCCCCATCTCCCCTCCTGAGTTGCTTGTCTGACCCTGTGTGGGAGCTCCTCCCCTCAGTCTGAGGTTCAAAACAATGGTTTCTCCTGGCCTAATCCCATAGCTTCCCATGGTTCTGTTGTCTTAGAGGGACCGTCTACCATTTACTAGGTGTTGGATCTGTCTAGGGTAACCAGTCAAAACATAGAGTTGCTGCTTCAGCTGCAACATAGTACTTTCTGCATGTACCCAAGCTAAAAAGGATTTTGACTCTGGTGTTTTAATGAAAATCTGAAAACATGTTTTGGTTACCTGATGTTTTCCCTCAATCTGGGTTTCTGCTCTGCTTGTAGCAGTGAGATCCGGCCTGCGGTTGCAGAGAGAGGACCATGCATGTGTGCGATGGGGCAGATCTGCTGCATGCAGACCCCAATCCTTGTAGCCAAGAGGCTTCAGCGTGGAAGAAGACCGACTGGGCGGCGAGCTGTCCTGCCAGGAAGTGGTAGATCGTGCCCACAGTTTTCCGAAAGAGGGTCGAGTAGCAGACTGCCAGGTCATTTTTCCATCCGCGCGGGCGAAAACTCCTGACCAGAGCGTAATCTTCGAAGGGAAGATCGCAGCGGCCTAGTACTGATTTGGGTCCAGCATTTCGGCAGCAAGACCGTCGGCCAGGCTTGAAAACGTTCCAGGGCATCGCAGAGCTTTGAGGGCAATGGCTTCACAGGACCGAGAGCTGGAGAGGGTTTGCCCTGTCGTCGAGGACCGATCAGTTTCAGAGGAAAACCAGATCCAAGGATCGCTTCATCTAGCTCGCCGAACCATGTAGGGATTTCCTGCAATCGCTGTCCCTGAGATCCTTGTGTCGGCGATGCTGGGGGTTACAGAAAATCTAGCCATCTCGCTCCTCAAGCAATCTCTACTCTTCAAAAAAAATCTCATACCCTACTATTTAATAACATGCATTTTTCAAATTTGGGTATGTATATACTTGAGGCCTTATTTCGAAAATGACTCCACTAGAAGTAATTGTATTTGTGGGGATATTTATTTTCCAAAAAAAATTAGGTTAGTATAGAAAATAACATAAATAAGGACATAAATAAATACATTTTTTCATATGTAAAAATAGTTGTTTTTGTTGCAACACGCTATGGAAATCAACATCGGTGGTAAATATTTTAATTTATTTATGTATGTAGATGTATTATATTGAAAATAACAATTCTACAAACGATAATATTGATTTTTATCACCAATATGGAAAAATTGCTTGAATATCATATTTTTTTGGCTTGCGAGCTTGATGAAATTTCTGAAAACACCATCAGGACAGTCATGTTTTGAGGGACCAAGATGGAATATTGAAAAAAAAATATTTTTAGCTTAAGCATTCCTTGATGTCCACTTTTGAACCCAATTTGAATCACTCCATTTTGATTTGAAACGAATTTTTTTTAACTAAAACATTGACAGGGTGTCTAGTAGGCAACTCAGGAACATAGTTGGGACAATCAATTTTTGGAGGCCTAAACGACTATATTTTTAAAACTTTCTTCGATGGTACATTACCCTCTAAATATATTTTACAAGGAAATTTTAGTCACTCAATTTTGATATCGTATGAGAAAGTTATGATGAAAATACTATCTGTCTATCATAAATCTTCACTTTTAAAACTCTATTTTTCCAACTGTTCACTTGCATATTTGACCCATAAATTCTTCTTTTCTTCAAAACTCATTTCTATTGGAGATAAATAAATGAATAAACTATCATTTCCAATTTTAATTAGCTCATTTTTTCATCAAATGAAAACATTATGCTTAAAATATCCATTGTTGGTCTAAGTTGGGAAATCGAAAATGACTCTGTTATGTAGGTTGTTCTAAGTAAAATTTACATGTCATATCATGGAATTTTTAAAAACTACTTCTATTGGTGATATACCTTTGAATTAGGTCACATTTGGATTTTGAATCACTCAAATAGGATGAAAAACAAAGGAGTTATGATTAACACATTGCAGGTTAGTATGATTGGCCACTCCTCTCCCACAAGTAATAAATTAATTTTACTTTGTTATTATTTTTCGTGGATTTGTTTTACAAAGTAACTACTTGTTATTTTGCATAATTATTGGATTAGGGGAGCCCAATCAGCTCTTTTTCTCCATGATTTAATGTTTTATTGCAGGTAAGCACTCGTTTTTTGCAGGTCCTAGGAGAATAAAGAAGCTCAATTTATGAACGAGTGATTTTTGGAAGAAATGTTAATGAAACAAGGGAATTTCATCCAATTCATTACCAAAGGGTTCATAACAAAAGAAATGGAGAATTGATTTCCAGTTGAAGATTCATGTCACTGTTGCTAAAACATTTTTCCAAGAAATTATTTTTTCCATTGACAAATTGATATTCCCTTAGGAAATAACATCATAGTTGTTGTAACTTAATTTATTTATTTAATTACTATTTTTAAATAAATTGTTGTTTATTTTCTGATTTCTCTTATGTTTTTGTGTTTCAGGTGTTGCTTCCTTCAAAGTTGTGGTTTCCTCTTTGTTGGCGATTAAGAAACTATTGTTCGGTAGATCGAATAAATCTGATTTGTCTTTGAGTGTGTTTAGTAATTGTTGTTCAATCAATTGAACAATTTTTATTCAATTGATTGAACAACACTTTTGCATTTTTTATTATTTTTGTTGTTCAAACAATTGAATGATTGTCATTCAATTGATTGAACAACACTTTTGCATGTTTTTATTTTCGATTTTGTTGTTCAAACGATTGAATGATTGTTGTTCAATCGATTGAATATCACTTTTGCGTTTTTTATTTTTGTTCTTCAAATTATTGAACGATTGTTGTTCAATCGATTGAAAAACACTTTTTTATTTTTTTATTTTTGTTGTTCAAAAGATTCAACGATTATTGTTTAACCGATTTAACAACGCTTTGTGCGTTTTGTTTTTCACTCAATTGAACAACACTTTTGTGTGTTTTTCTTTTTTATTTTGTTGTTCAAATGTTGAACGATTGTTGCTCAATTGATTGAACAACACTTTTGCGTTTATTTATTTTTGCTGTTCAAACAATTGAACAATTGCTATTCAATCGATTCAACAACACTCTTGCGTTTTTTATTTTTTTAAAACGATTGAATGATTTTTTTTCAATCGATTGAACAACACTTTTTCGTTTTTTGACTTTTGTTGTTCAAACTATTGAATGATTGTTGTTCAGTTCATTGAAAAACACTTTTGTGTGTTTTTCTTTTCGATTTTGTTGTTCAAATGATTGAATGATTGTTGTTAAATCGATTGAACCTTTGTTGTTCAATCGATTGAACAACGCTTTTGTGTTTTTTTATTTTTGTTGTTCAAATGATTGAATGATTGTTGTTCAATCAACTGAACATCACTTTTTGACTTTTGATGTTCAAACGATTAAACAATTGTTGTTCAATAGATTGCACAACAATTTTGCATTTTTGTCTTTTGTTGTTCAAACGATTGAACTATAATTGTTCAATCGATTGAACAACACTTTTGTGTGTTTTTCTTTTCGATTTTGCTATTCAATTGAACAATTGTTGTTCAATCAATTGAACAACTCCAATTTTGTTTTTTGTGTGTTTGTTGTTTAAATCGGTAGAATGAATAACTGTGATTTCTTTTCACTGTTCCATCATTGACCATTCATTTTTCCATTTTTCTTTCTCTTTTATGTTTTGGATTAAAAACCATTTGGTTGGATTTGTGCATATGATAAGGAAAAACAATAATATTAATACCATTATGACTTATAAAACCTTTTGATAGTCATATTTATTCTGAAGTTGACATGGTGGACTTATATAATGACTGGTTGAATATCTTCTCTTTGGACACATCATAAAATAATTTATTATTTTAATACCATGCGGGTTTATCTTTCACACTTTCAAATGGATAAATCCCTTTGATATGATGATATGGGGGTAAAATTATAACTTTCATTGAGATATTTTTTTACTTCTTATGCTATCCCTGACTCTTAGGGAGTAAATGAGCCTCCCTCTTTTTACAATAAAAGCATCAAACTATGAAAATTTGAAAATGAAACAAAAATTTTCTTAAAGAGGATAGGGGGTCTCAATATGAGCTAGCCTACCATGATCATATGTATGTAACAGGTGACATTACATTATGGCTACCACACTAAGGTAATGACCTTCTTAACAATTAAAACTGTCAGAAGGACAGGGGGTCTCATCACATGCCATTTTGATCACTTTGTTATATTGTGGTGAATGGCACTATGATTATCTAGTTACCATGCCAACATAGTGGTCTCTTTATAGCGAGAAA
Organism: Pinus taeda; assembly: GCA_000404065.3. Lineage (NCBI taxonomy): Eukaryota > Viridiplantae > Streptophyta > Pinopsida > Pinales > Pinaceae > Pinus > Pinus taeda. Next base: position 51,497 of record APFE030627565.1, read on the forward strand.
AAGTGAATCATCTAAATACTAAAAGGAGGACTTTGGCTCATTTGTGCAGTTAAAAAGCAACCTTGTCGAGGCTATGAACGTCTGCTGGTAGTAGTGGCTCTGCTTGTGCTATTGAAGTATTATGTTACACTGCTAAATACTCTTTATCCTATTACCACCTATGGATTTGCTTCTAAAGGAAAATTTCCCATTTGAACAACATTTCTAATAGCCAACATGCATGGTAAACTATTTCTTTATATGTATTATATCATTATTGTTTGATCACTCGATATCAACAATCATTAACATTTGTCGTCGGTCATGCGTTCGTCACCTTTACACCCAAGGTAAATATCTATTTACATCATAGTATAAATCTTTGTTTTATTTCATGGACATTTAAAATCTTTTGGTGTGTAATGCTCTAATTGCTTTTATTGTATTTTACATCACTTTGATTGATTTCTCAGCTGCATTTATGAATCCTCAACATCCTTTCACTTTTCTGATTGGAGGAGGGAAGGTATACATTATGGGATAGCATGCATAATACTTACTGAACTCTGCCATAACTTGTTGATTTGAAGAAATATTATTATTCCATTTGTATAAAAGTTTTTCTGATTGAAATCTTTGCATGTGGTTTATCTGTTGCTGTTCAAAACCAAAACCGTGGATTCAAAAGAGTTGCATGCAGAATAGTGAATTGTTTATAGGAGAACAACAAGTATGAGGGGCAACTCTATTCGCAACATGCCCACACCATTGCAACTAACAGAAGAGGCTCGAGCAACTCGCGATCACAAACAATTGTTCATACAAGATGTGCTTAAATGGCTTCCACCTTTTGCATCACTTTTAGCATCAGCTCAGCCTACATCAAATTCAATAAATGCCAGTCCATACATGTCATTCCACATTTTTTTCTGAGGTAAAACTTGAGGTAAAATAGCATAAGTTTATGATTTATTAAAAGTTTAGGAGAATTTCATGAAAATTCATTGAGCATTATTTATCATAATTCATTCCAAATCTTTACCACTTCCCATTTTTAGAGACATAGATGCTTTCAGTTTTAGGGAGTGTTACTTTAATTCATTTATTTATCATGACCATGCCATTAATATTCTTTATCATCCATCTATCTCCTTATTCGTTCATAAAACCTCCCTTATTCCGTGTTGTTTTACACCAAGCATAGATTTCAACAATGATTGTAGGAACCACCTCAATTTGTTTTCTAGCATTGCATGAGGGCATGCTAATTCTCCAGTTTTGGGGAGGAATTGCTACACATGATGGATGTTTTCTACTTTCTTTCTCATTTAAGGCATACAATCTATACAGTGCAGAAATTGAATTGTGTATATCTCAAAAACTATGAACTAAATTCTTGTGATTCTTGGACAACAAAGAGGTATCATGAAAATACACAAACCTAGAACATTTCATGTTAAATTAGTTTGTAAAATTTCAAAAATCATGCACTGTCACCTACAACCATTTTTCTTATATCTCATGATTCGTGCATCAAAACGATCTCATTTTTGGATTAGAGAAGCATTAATATAGTAGAAATCTTCTTGCAAAATTTAAGAAAAATCTGGTTTGTAGTTTTTGAGATAATGGTTAATGAAGTTTGTGGTTACTTATATCATATTTTACTGCAACTTCATATACATATAGTTGAAAGTCAATGTAAAAATGTTAAGCCTTCATCAATATTGCTAAAACTGAATATTCATTATTTGATGAAGAATTCATTTGTTCCATCACTTTCATGAGTTGGGATGAATTTTTTTGTATTATAGCTTGGTTAATACAGAGGCTTTGGGTTGCATGAGGACATGCAACATATTCAGTTTCGAGGTATGTTGGGCCACCAATTTTTCATTATTATTATTATCACTTTTTAACGCCTATTTCATCCATTTCTACCCTTATTTAGTGCATAATTTATCATAATTTATCATATAATTCCATTTTATAATTATTTATGCTCTTATGGGTAAATATGATTTCTTCTCCTTTATTTTTAATAAATTGATGATTATTATGCATGATTTCACCAATGATGGTTTATTAATGAATTTGTTGTAACATCATTCATGATTTTAGCCTCCAAGACCTTTTCCAGATTGCAAATTTGATCTCTAGCTCATAATGAAATATTCCAACTCAAAAATTCGCTGGAATAAGAAGTGATAGTTTATCATTGGTCGTTTTCGACAAATGAAGGAGAATCTAGAAAATATGAAACATGGGTTTTGTCCAAAATGGACCGAGTTAGTTTTGTAACAAGTAGTTTTCCAAAATTCAATTTGTGTTAAGCGAAACAGAAGGTTATTCGTAGACAATTTTCTCATATTTGTTGTTGTAGCCACTTTCCAAATTCTTCCAATTGCAATATCGAATTTGATTTGTTCCTATTGAATGTTGATGTAAAGATATTTCAAATATGATCTTGTTGGTCAATTTGTTTTGTAGAATCCAAATTTGTAATGGCAATCATTTTGTAATCAATTTTGTTGTAACTTCCCTTTACTTTTTGTGTATTTAAATGAAACAGAGATCAAAGAGAGAAGGAGAATTAGAGGATAATTGGGGGGATAATGGAAGGATAATTAGGATATAGGAGATGGAAAATTGTTATATAGGATGTAGGAGAAGAGATAAGAGATGAGAGATGAGGGGATGAACAATTGTTGAATTTGAGGTAAAGCTAAGAGCTTCATTATGCTTTAACTATTTCTCTTACATGTTTTAATGAAGGAAGTTATCCATTGAGTTCTACATCCGTTATTTGTAATCTGATCTGAGTTATTTCTCAAGGTGGAACTGAGTCTTGGGAAGTTGGGCCCACTACCTTGGAAGAGGTGCTTCCTTGAACATCTACAGTAGTTTAGTTGTGTGTTTTTTTATTTTAATTTCAATTGTCATTTCTTAAAGTAGATTTCCTTTCTTTTAACTAATTTGTTGTTTGCTGCCTTTTCTAGATTTGTTATTTTATCCAATTTCTATATTTCATTTAATTTGTTGCTCTAGATTAGCATTTGAATTCTGTTGAGTGCAATAGATTAAATTTCCAATTCAACAATGTGTAATTTAATCTACTAATGATTCAAGTTTTGTGATTAGCATAATTGTTTTTCCTGACATTTACTTTCTTCTTTTTAATTTTAGTTTTATTATTGAAGTCTTACATTTTATTTCTTGTTGAATGAGCTTGATAGTATAGAACACAATCATATAGAACTAGTGTTAGTTGTTGGTATTGTTATGCATATATTTTGCCAATTGCCTTGAAATAAAAAGACGCTCCTCGAGTTGATAATTAATGTCTAGGTGATTGGTTGTTTTATTTAATTATTAGGCAGCTAATTTTACCAAACACCTGGTTGGGGAACATGTGTACTTGTGCATCAAATCGAAGAATATCTCCTTCCATATTGGATCATGTGCAAGGCAAACACCATGGTTTTGTGGACACTCCAATACCATTGAGACTACTGGGTCAGCAGTCTACCAACTTGCCTTTCCTCTGACAGTGAAGTCCATGATGTTTTCCATGTATCTTTGCTTAAGAAGTATGTTAAGGATGTTGATCATGTGATTGATTGGTCTTTATTGCAGGTGGAACCATATGGAGAATTCTAGCCGAAGCATCAGTGTATATTGCAGAAAAGAGTGCTCATGCTCCAGAACTGAGAAATCAAGCAAGTTAAAGTGAAACGGAAACACTTTGGGCTTGATGAAGCTACATGGGATATGGTGGATCAAGTGCGGGCCCTATATCCTTGTTTACCGATTGAGGAAAAAAAACTTGATATGGTGGTTCGGTATTTGCTTAAGGTGGTTTGGTATTTCCTTATGGTGGTTTCGTATATCATTTATGATGGTTTGATATGTGCTATATGATGTTTTGATATGTGATTAGACATGATGATTAGTATATGTTTGATATATGTTTTGGTATATGACTTGGCATATGTTTTGGTATCTATATTTTGATGATGTTGCTATATGTACACGTGTGTATGGATGTAAATACCATAATGATATATGTTATAAATTTCCACTATGCGGTATGGGTGTCATTTTATTATGCTATCATGTGGTTATGTTATCATGATGTTATGATGTTATATGAGTTTTCACTTAGCAGGATGATCATTGTAAATACTGTAATGAGTTCTATTATAAAGCTCCACTATGCGGTACATTGTCATGTTGTCATGGTGTTTTTCTCTTGAGTAGACATTTCAATCTAAATATTGTATTGAGATGTGTTATAAAGCTCAATGAGCAGTATTTCCAGTAGTTTTATGAGGTATATGTGTGATTGAACACTGAGGAAGGGTTTTGTAATAGCCTTGATGCAAATTCCATGTAATAAAAGTTAAAAACATTAACCACAGATGAATGGGACACTTATTCCAAGCTAAATGTTGAGCAAGACATCCTAGGTGGTGCTGATTTGGTTCTTTATGGCTAACGAAATTACCAAAGGAAATGGCTAAGTCTTTGGAAAGGAAAATTGGAAATTTTGGCACAATTATTTATGAAAATAGTGGAAATTAGGAGAAAGAGAAGGTGAAAGTTCACGGGTTGCTTATGAGGAGAAAAATGAAGGAAAAAAATGGAAAATGAGGAAAATAGAGGCCTCATTCATAAAATGGCTTCTGAGGATCAGTTGGTAACCTTTTGTTAGTTCATTTTGGAGCAGTCTCATTATTCTCTCTCTCTCATACTCTTGGATACTTAGAGATTTTCTTGGAGCACTTTGGCATTGGAGAAAGAAAGGAAAAGAAGGCAAGAGGAAGCAAGGATCAACCAACGAAAGGCACAATCAAGCAACTAGAACATTCATCATGGGAGGTATCAACATGCATGTGTATTCTCCTTGCTAGATCTGGAATGCATGGTATTGCATGTGGTTGTTTTCTATGATGGCATGGGTTTTTCGACGTGTAACAGTTTTTCTAAGCTTAACCTTGTCATTTTCAAATATCCATGGTGTGATGGGTTCTCACATTTTGGTTGAGTTTGATTTCTAGATGGATTTGAAGCTGAGTGGGGTGGATCTCTAAATGATAGAGCACATTTCCTAGTGGTCCTTGAACGAGACTGCTGATAATTGTAAAGCCACTAGCCTAGTGACTCCTGAGCTAGACTGTGGGTTTTGGTAAAGCCAAGATTTTGTTGCCTTCATGGGCCTAGGAATCCTTTGTGGTGGATGCGAGGATATACAGTAAAGCTAAGAGGCAGATTTATCTCTATTGGGCCTAGTAATCTTGGGTTTGGGATATGTGGTAAAGCGTGGAGAGTGGGTCTCTGTTTAGGGCCTAGTGATCTGGGTTTGGATTGTGGTAAAGTGCAAGAGTCTAGGAGATAGGAAAATTCCTCACAGTGTAGGTGGAGAAATCCTATGGCATCCATGCCTATTTGGCCTTATGATCGGGTGGAGATCACAGTAAAACCTGTTATGATGTGTTCATTATGTTGGCATAGTGATCCTGGATGGATTACTGTAAATCTTGGTTTCTATTGATGAGGGTTAGGTGGTTTATCATCGATATGCCCTGGTTGAGCTCTTTTGGTTTGATTACCGCATTCATGCTTGCAACATGACACGAGGGTGAATGACTGAAGAAATATTTGGATCAACCATTCTATAGTCGAGTGGAATGTGGTAGTCCCATCTCCAGTTGGTTCATTGCACTAATCAATAGAAATTCATTCAATTGATTTTCATGTGAAAAGGTATTGATGTATATATGGATTTTGATGGATGATATGTTTATTGTATTTCAATTCCTATTATGTTGGTTGGATGCACATTTTATGACAACAACTATGTATGGTTCTGAGCATGTTTTTACATGTATTTTAATGGATATGGTATCTATGACCTAACAAGTGATAAGGAATCAAATGGCATAAGGGAACAATGATTCATAGTGATTCTCAGATAAGTATGAGATCCCTACACTTAATTCTATTGTTTACACCTATAGGCTAGATGTTGACAAAATGTTTGATGAAATGGTTGTCATGGCTAGTAGGGGTCTAGTTAAGGTCTTGATCAAATTATTTCTTTTTCATCATTTTTTTCCCTACACTTTAGTTGATTCTAAGCTATCATTCCATTCTGGGTAGTGGCGTCAGCTCTAGGCCTAAAAAAGTGGCTTAAATCCTTGGGTCATAGGCACAAAACTGGAAAATTTAGTCCACAATCGCCGGAAGGTAGGTCTATGAGAGTGGCTTTAGGTCTCTGGTCACTCCCTTGTCCATAGCATGAGATAAACAATGGCCTAAGTGGTCCATAGCAACATTTGGACACTAGGACATGTTCTCTAAGTGAATGACTTGTCTTCTTAGGGTTCTATTGATGATGTTGGATGATTGTGTGTGACATTTTGTTGATTCCACTTCCTTAAGGTTACCTAGGAGTCTGAATATAATCATAGTAGTCTGTCATCTCACGTTTACTTAGTTGGCATGGTTACCTAGGTGGATTTGGAAGGAGGGTGTTACAATATATTTTTTCCATCTTTAATTCAAAAAATTGACCAATCATCAAGTAGTGATTAATATTCACATTTGGGGCTTGTTGACCATATAATGGGGCACAAAATTTGTTCAAGCATGCCTCCTTAACCATGAGGAGTTATGAGACATGCCACCTACCATTGGAATTCAAACAATGAGGAGAATCAAATAAATATGGAATTGATCCAAAAAATATTAATTTTACTTGTCAATTTATTTATCAAAGATGGGAATCTTGAGGCTATTCATTGGAATGACATCAGTGACATAAAAATTTCAAGAATCTCCCCCCCTGGAATTGATGGTAACACATGTTCTCCCCCTGCAACTGATGCTCCCATTGATTTAATTATTTTGATATTCCTTACTTGATTTCTCTCTCGAATCGAAATCAATGGCAAAGGATATCTCCCCTAGATGAGGTATCTTCCTTTCTCTTCCGACAACATGTCTTTCTCCCCTTATTTTCTTGGATGGATGTAACTCATATCAATGTGAACTTGGCAGAATCCTAATATTTTTCCAAACATACCCAAAGGTATCTTCAGGTAGAGGTTTGGTGAAAATGTTGGTTATTTTCTCCTTTGTCCTAATGTACTCCACCTTGATGTTATTTTTTGCAACATGTTAATGAATGAAGTGGTGATTGATAGGAATGCGTTTTGTTTTTTTAATGCATGACATGAATCTTGGAGATACTTATGATGTTGGTGTTGTCACGAAATAATGAATCAAAATTCACCTAGAGATCTAGTAGAGGTTTCTTCATCTAGGGGACATGAGTACACTATGTTGCTACTAGTATATATTATGCGTATGGTGTGGATGAGGATATTGGAGATTGCTTCTTTCTCAATTATGATATGAAACAATCACCCAAGAAGAAGGTTTATCCACTAGTTCTTTTTGGTCATTAATACTACCTACTAAATTTGCATATGTATAAGTTGTTATAGTCAATTCCTTTCCTTTTGGATACCATAATCCAAAATATATTGTTCCCTTAGTATATATGTAGATCCTCTTTACTAGATCCAATTTCCTACATCACATCTTGTCTCGAAGTTATCACATAACATAGACTACCAATCATCAATATATACATTCTTTGGTCTGCTTCTTTGGATTCATCATGCTTTGTCAACCTAAAAACAATCACCATGGGATTTCTAACTAGTTTACAATCTTCCATTTGAAGCCTATTCAACATTTGTTTCATGTACTTGGTTTGAGAAATCAATATGCTAGCATCTTCTTGAGTTATCTGGAGTTTGAAGAAGAAGGTCATCTCAACAATTAAGGGCATCTCAAATTCCCTCTACATATCATTGGAAAACCTCTTACTCATCCTACCATCATCACTTCCGAAGATGATGTCATCCACATACAGTTCAATGAGAATAAATATTTCTTATTCAACTGTTATGTATAATTTTCTATCAACACTTCCTATTTTGAAACATTGTGGCTATAGATATTTTTCCAAATATTCATACTAGGCTCTAAGAGCCTATTTGAGACTATATAAGGCTTTCTTCAACCTGCATACATAGTATTTATTATCTATAAGTAGAAATCCTTCGAAATGCTCTATGTAGACATCTTATTGCACCTATCTATTAAAAAGGAATGATTTAATGTGATACACCTTAATCCTTCTTGAGCGAGCGTAGGATAAGAACGTCCTTCAACCTTCAGATATCATTTAGAAATAAATCTTTCTTTCTTCTTGATTACTTGTCCATTTTCATTTAGCTTGTTCTTGAAGACCCATTTTGTTCTAATGAAATCTTTGTCCCTTGGTCTTAGAATATATTATCACCTGTCATACCACCTTACATTTATGTCAAATGGTTCTATTTTTATCCCTAATACAATGAAGGATAGGTGCATTCTTGGTTGTTCAAAAGGAAATCAAAATGGAGATCCTAAGTCATAAAGCCATAAAAGGACACCTAAATTTCGGAGGGCAAAATCACAGAGAGGGCCAAAATTTTGGAGCCCAATATTATATGGGAGACCAGAAATTTTAGGATTTGATCATATCAAAATCTGATATTGGCATGTCAGACCTCAGAGTAGAGGGAATAAAAGGATTAGATCCTTGGAACTTATAATCAAATGAATTCTTTATTAAATCCTGAGGTTCCGAAGAAATTTGAAGTATAAAGGAAATATTTGAAAATCCAAAGACCCCAAGGACCTTTTCTCTCTCTTTTGAAGAAGGCACATGGCAGCTAGTGATTGATCCCAAGAAGTAGATAGGGAAGATTATGTCAACATGACTTGGTGGGACAAGGACACGTGGTAGGCAGTTTTGGAATTTTGAGGGGCCTATGGGGTCAAATATTGGTGACATGTCTCACCACTAATGAGGTGCCACGTGGAGTTTATGACATCAGCATGATGTAACTTTGTAGGTCTGCATTTCAGAGGAAGAGGCCATCATAACTCTATTTTAATGAGAATTTGAAAATATTTCAATGCAAGGAGCTCCAAAATTAGGTGGAAGTTGGTCATTAATACTCAGTAGGACTAAGGGCCTAGAGCTAGGGGCCGAGCATCGAGAGCTATGCGGTGATCGGTAGTGCAAGTCATCATAACTCCAAGGATAATTCTCAAATTAAAATCTTGCAATGAAGATGGCTTCGATATATGTTGGCACTTGGTCACAAAGGCCTAAAAGAACGAAGGAATAAAAGAACGAAGGGCTCGAACCAAGGCTAAACACTCAAGCATTATAAATCATTTCAAAGTGAAAGGCCATCGAAATTTTTATTGGAAGAACCCATGATAGATGGAGCTCTGAAGTTATGTGGTAGTTGGTCATGAAATATCTAGAGAACTAAAGGTGAAGAGTTGAGGTCAAGCACCAAGATCTATGAGCTCATCAAAAGTGGAAAAAATCATACCTTCAATGCTAGTTCTTAAATTAGAATCTTCTAATGAAGAGGTTTTCTGATGCAGACTAACACACATTCATGAGAGATCCACAAAACCCATAACCAAATTAATATTTAACACCTAAGTGTTAAGGTCTATATCAGTGATGAGACATATTGTAACTATTGGTAAATTCTAATTGGAAAATTTCCGATGGTGAAGGGGCTTCGATATGTCGAGGCACTTGGTCATGAAAATCTGAAGGACCAAGGGTGAAGCACGAATTATAAAGGGAGAAAGGCCCCTAACAGGAGCCTACAACATTAAGCACCAAAGCACCAAGCCTTTGGTCACCGCACCCAATCCCATGGAGGAAAAATAGAAAGGGGATAAACAAAAGGAGTTAGGAGGCATGGGAAGCTTAAAATTTCATAACGGTTATTTTAAAAGAGTTACGATAGATAAAGGATTTCGCAACCCCTTAGGTTTCAGCCTCTGGTCACAACACCCGGTCTTATGGGATACAAAGGAAGAGGGCCAATGGAAAAGAAGCTTGGTGGCATTGGAAATTTATGATTTCAGAAGTTTATTTCAAATGAATTTACGAGGAGAGAAGGCTATCATATTTCATCCCCTATGCCTTAAGCCCTCAGCCACAGGTAGTGGTCCCATGGTCGAGAAGAAATAAGGAGCTAAGCACAGAAGGGCTGAAGACATCAAAATTTTGTGTTTTCGTAATGTCATTTTAAATCAAGTTACGATGAGTTGTGGATCCAAAGTGGCACTATGGTAATGTTACCAGACATATTGGTCTCTAATAGTGTGACACGTAAGTAATAAAGGATAGAGGAGCTGACAAATATGATCATGGAGAACTATCAAGGAAGCCACATGCATCATAGGATTTTGTGTTTTATCCAGCCGTATGCATCAAATTCCTCCCTTTTTTTCCTCCTTTTCATTTCTACTACAACACCAATATTAAGCTAGATTTTACTATGTGTCGGCCACCACAATCAGAACATTCTTCCTTGAGATGAGTCATATCTACTCATATTTATATGTATATATATGTGTATATATATA